>JAVDPK010001688.1:18989-34302 GCA_034780415.1 Cichlasoma orientale
ATTCTGTGTCTGGGATTTGGTTCAACTACCAGAGTTTATCCTCAGTTTGATAATGGCTCCCCTGCTAAGCTACTTTGGCTGATAAACACATATTTTACCTCGACTCTTCATACAGGTGAGATTCCTCTTTTCAGTGTCGCACACCTGATAAAGGCTAAAGGTAATTTTCTTATGAAATCTTAACTTGAGACTGCTTTTCTGAAATTTTGTGAGACATGGTTTGGACATGTGTTCATAAATCTCAAAAACATTTCTGTTATATCAGTACATGAAGTGCAAGAACAGATCAATCAAAGAGCAGATCTAGTTTGTGGAAACTTTGGTAGATTTATTTTCAGAATCAGCATTAACACAAGAAAATGCAAGTTTGAAAGGAATTAAAATCTGTGCAAAGTATTGTTGAGAGTATGGCAATCAAAATACACCATAACTGTTGTGGACCTTTCATTTATTTGTAATTATCAAAAAAAAAAAAAAAAATATATATATATATATATATAGCCCAAGATCTGGAAAGCATTTCCCTTCAACTTTGATCTTTCCAGACCTTGCAGACAGTCATCAGGCCCACAGTCCACTCTCTCAACTCCAGCCAGGAGGGTCTGCAGGACATCATGTAGCCATGCTGGAGTTGCTGAAAGCTAGCTTGGTAGGAGCAGATTACTGCCTAATTGTGCTTTTCAGAGCTGCTGTGAACTAGGGGTTGCAACAGGGCTGCATGGGGCCACAGCAGTGGACGCAGCCCCGAAGGAATCCAACCTAGCAGGGTCTCATTGATCTGCTGAAGCAAAGGTCACCACAGTTATGCATCTGTAGGCTGAATGATGGCCACCAGAGTGGCAGCAGTGAGGTCAGATCACTCAGTTCTAGTCTTTAGTCACTTTCTTGTGGTCAACTTTTTCAGCTTTTGATCATTTATAGCATGTGTGAAAAGCAGCCTGCAGATCTCATTTCCAGTTTGGTTCATCCGCTTCCCCTTTTTTTCCATTATGCATGCTGAGACTGGATGATCCATCTCGCCCTCTGTTCCTCTCTCTCTCTTTCCCTGTATCTCCCCTCCAGCACTCCACCAGCCAACCCCTGCTATTTTCACCCCACACACATCCGTCGCTGCACTTATCCAGCCTCAGACGGCTGCTGGCTCGATAGCTAAACAGATTATCCAACAACTCCCTCTCTTCCTCTCCCTCACTCCCTCTCTCTCCATGCACTCTTCTAGCCGTGGGTCCTCGGAGGCGGAGGGGCCCTATTGAGCGGGGCCCAGGCTCTCCACTAGCCAGGCTCTTTATTGAGGCGTCTATGGGGCTTTATGCTGCCAGCGCTCGGCCTTGCCCTCGCCATCATCAATCATCCTCGGCTCCAGGGCTGCTATCACTGCCCAGACAGGCAGCCAATCACAGCCGTCCAGGAAGCGCTATAGGAGATGGAGAGAGAAGCAGAGGAGAGGGCAAAAATATAGAGAATCAGTTTGTTTCTTTTGCTGCCGGTCTGATTTGATTGACATCTTCTGTACCTTCTGGGTGAATGACAACACTGGACTGTGTGGTATTTGATTGGATTATGAAGTAAGAGTGTGAGTCATGATAGCACATATAACCACGTTAAAATAATAATTATAGAAGGCGCATTTGTCAGCAATATCAAAGCCTTTTATGACAGATCTATATTAATCGTATAAGGGTTCAGTATAAAAATATTGCAAACCTATAAATCCCAAAGGAAGAAAGGTCATTCTGACAGATTAAAAAAAATCACTAATGAGTGCTACAGTCACACTGGAGGCTTCTAAAGTAATAATGCGGGTTTATTTAAAGAAAAGTCAGGCAATTTGTATGTTAAAGCCGACTTTCTTCTTTTTCATCAAGCCTCAACAGTATGTTGAATTTCTACTCAAGGCTTAACTTTTTTAATAACGATTTTTTTCCCCCCTCTTTTCTTTTTCTTTTTTTTTTTTTTTGCCCCATCTCTTTCTCTCCGCAGCCCTGAGCTCTCATCCTGCTCCAGGAGGAATAGGCGGAATCTGATTACAGACCTATTTTACAGCAGACGCCGGGGCGCAATAAAGGGAGAGAGAGCACGGAAACGGGACTCGGCCCATCAATTAGATCTCTATTAGCAGCCAATGCAGACCTCACCTCAGGAAACGCCGGGGCTCTGAAATTAAACAATTCTTCAAGCTCGACAAGCCAGTCAGTTCTGTTATATCTTTTAGAAGGAATGAAGGAGGGGACGAGTCCTTACTAGAATGCACTACTGCCCTAAAATCATTAAAGGAAATACGCTATTTGAAAACAAAGGGATACAAACCTAAACCCAAGATAAGGTCGTCACTCAGTACAAAGTACTGTAAATGATATAGGCCTATTGATGGCATATGAGCACTGAAGACACAGGCTACAATAAGGTAGAAACAGCCTCAGCAATATCTAAGTGACATTATTATAAGGCCTGTTATTGCCTAAAATGTTGAAGTAAACAGTCCAAAACAAAACCTTAAGTATTGTAGGGTCTTTACCTTACAATACAAAGCGCCTTGAGGCGACTGTTTGTTGTGAATACAAATAAAGTTGAATTGAATTGTGTTGGTCTTATAGAAATATTACAGGCACATTTCCTCGTTACATCTTCCTAAAACCGCCTTCCGGTGCCATTAATCTCACATTGCTGACCCGCTGACCTGAGGCGGGACAAAATGTCAATAGTGGATAATTTGCCGCGGCATTAAAGCCATTTAGACAGAACACCTTCACAGGCTTCTGAATGGCCGTAAATCAAAACGGCTTTTTGGGGAAATTAAAAGTTTTAGTCCACTCTGAAAATGCTAAGAGTCTGCACATAATTGGGTTTTAGTCGATGGGATGTGACATTTCCATGTTAATATAGGTTTATTAGTAGTGAGGGCGGGCAAGGATAGTAGACCTGTTCCCTGTAGTTCCAGGCGAGAGGCTCTTATATGTTTGTGAGCCACATTCTCGTTCCTTACACTCAGTAACCTGGTAAGAAAGGCCAGTATTACCGGGATGATATGGCACCAGCAGGTGAACTTCATGTCTGTCACTGAAAAGTTGAAAAGAACCTTTAGGATGTAGTGACAGTTTTAACATTTATTTCCAAAAAAACAAAAAACAAAGCATGCGCAATATTAATCATTCTGGTAACAGTGGCCATTAAGCTACTTAGGTTTTACATAAGTGTGGACCAGTTAAGATGTAGCCTGCTCTTAAGCCTTACAGATTTCCCGGGTTTGGGAAAATGCAGTCGCTTTTATACCCTAACGATTTGTGGTGATTCATTTCTGGAATGATCTGACGCAAGACCATGAGCCCTCTCTTAACAATCTTCGCCTGTTTCTCAGTACTGTGGCACGTATTTCTCTATTTGCTCAATCAAAGGATGGCCATTTATCATCAAGAAGGACAGCTTCGTATTTTCTACCTTGCCCGCTCGGTTCCAGGACCAAATTCAGCATTTTTATGGAAAACTGCAGTCATTTTGATTGATGAAATCCAAAGATGTCCAAAACAATCATGGAGATCCCCAACTGTGGCGCACCGGCGGGGTGCTCCAGTGTTGTCATTGTTCCGCAGAAAGAAAGGAGCGCGTCCGGAGAACACCAGGGGAAAAATCACGATTTTCAGTTCAAAAGGCTCAGAAAAGCAGCGTTTCTTTACAGGCAGTGGGAAAGTGCAGAAAAACCTTTTTCCACTTGCAGGCGAAAACAATACTTGCTTGGCTTTTTCCTCTTGATGCATTCAGCTATAAAGACATGCTCTAATAGAAACAGGCCAGAATAATGAATTGATTATTTTACTGTGAAGGCTGATGTTATTTGTGTCTGAGAGAGCTGAATGGCTGGTGCAACACATCCCCCTGAAGTCATCCGATTTGCGCATACAGGCTCATTGTGTGTCATGTAGCTGCGAAAAGTAAAATAACTTTTCCTTAAAACCGATTTCACATAGCCTTTATTTACCCGGGCTTGTCTTGTTTGCTGTGATTCATAATGTCACAAGAAATGTCACCTGTCTGCCCTAATTGCCACCTTCTGTTATTAATACCAGGAGTGTGGCTCCCTTTTGCACCCGTGGAAATAAGCCTATATTGCGTACTTAATACAGCGTCACCCAAAGGGAGATTCAATAAATCTCCCTTTAACGGCGTTTCCCCTCAAAACTCCTTTAGGCGAGTGGAGGCCGTGTCACGATTGCGATTGTGCGCCAGTGCTTAGGACCAGCTGCTCCCAGGACAGACAAGCCCTTGTCAATTAGGCGGTGACAAGCAGGTCCTCCAACTGCCTGCAGGCGCTCCACCAGCCAGCAGTGTACAGTCCCTGCAATTAGTATCAATTTCTGTCGAGACCTCCTTGGAGCGCGCAGACGCAGGCCGGGTAAATGGCCAAACATTGTCCAAATAACACCATGAGCCACAAATGACAACGTGTAATGGGCCCAGTGTTAACCGCACGGCGCGCTGTGGAGAAAGAAAAACGTTTGAATTTAGGAAGAGCAGGACATAAGCCCAGGATAGTTTCTCACATAAATGCACAAACCTTCCGCTTATGACCGCCCTGTTGGCTACAATTACCATTGCTATTTGCGTTGCTCCAGTTTACCCCAGGCACTGTTTATATTGGTGGAAGAATGACAAGATTATTAAATATTTAATCGGAATAATCTTGTTAACTAATCACCTCTCTGGCAGGAGAAAGATACATTAATCAGTCTAATGAATAAACACCAAAATATGACGTAGTTAAACATTTTGCATTGTTGCGTAAAAGCACTGTCTGGTTTAAAGGCTGCAGTTATTAGCAATTAGTACATATTTACCACTATTAAACTGGACATCAAAATTTTGATTTCCTGCACAAAGATCTGCAGATTTTTAACTACCACCTGATAAACTACTGCTGATAAATAGCAGGTTTCCTGTCTGTAGAGATATAACTCGTCAAGTTTGCGTGTCAGTATTTAATCCAGATTATCTGCAAACTGGTCTAACGAGTCAGGCGGTTGTCACCACCTGCCAAATCACTACTTGTCAGTACTGGTGGAATATAACTGATTTATAAAGCATTAGTAGATGTTTTCTTTACCTTTAAACCAATTTATAACTTGGCTCTTTGCTTAAGCCAAACTGTCAGTTTTGATCCTATGAGTGAGTAAATAAATGTCAGGCCAGCACTGTCACAACACTGACAACCCATAGAAGGATTGCTCACCAAGCCCCTTTTGTAAATGGTGTCACCCAAGCAGCTGGTGGTGGCATTCCCGGGCCTTGGACGCTGCCCTTTGGCCTCTGTGGGGGTTGGACTCCGGACAGGGCGGTCCAGCCATCTACACAGCTTCGTGATTGCTCGGGTCAGCAGGGCCAAGTTTCCAGCGGGAGAAGTTGGGGGAAAGTAGGGGAACAAAAACCCCAGAGCTCACCAGGCCAGTGGGATCATTAGTATGAACGTTTGTTTAACTAATTAGCAAGCTGGGCAGCCAGAGGGAGGCTTGTATAGACGTCATGGACATCATATATGGCAAAGTTGCGGGCATCCGTCACTCTGGTTAAGCGGACGATGAATGCAGTTTTGAGGATGTGGATGAAGCGCAGAAATCCAGCCAAGATTGCGTGGATAGTGTGCGTCAAGGACCAGATAATAATCCATTACATGAGCCAAATTACGATGCTCGGACAGCCCGTCATCCTTCTGTTTTATAGCAAATTAAAGAGTGTGCAACATTTAAGAAACTGACTTCATCCGTTAGTGAACAATAAATGGTTATTTTCGAGGAAAGATTTTTGCTGCAGAGTTCAAAGTACAGGACGGGGACAGGGCAGCGCACTGAAGTTCAAGAACAGTGCAAACAGCACATGCCAACAAAAGGAGCCACTGAGCATTCAGCTATGGCAGCGCAGAAGAAGTTGGTGGGGAGGAGGCTGCGGGTCCCGCGTTAAATATGGGAAAGTTTGGGGAACAAGGTCGGCAGGTCAAGAAAAGTCAACAAGAGAGCAGTCTTGATGACAGAAGGAATTTAATATCAAAAATACATAAATCTTCAAGTGAGGGCAGGCGCATAATGGGCACAATGGAGGCGAGTGTTAGAGTCAACACAGATTTGTTGGCGATTAAATGAATCGGGCCAAGTTGTTAACATTTAACACAAAACGTTGGCACTAGAATAGAGGTTGGGCGGGATGGAAGGGGGTTTCCTGGCAGGAGCAGAGCTGTCAGGACACGCAGAAAGACAGCCAATGCGCAGCGACAGATGTGGCGCAACGCACTTTTTGTACATTTGATAATGTGCGTCATCTTCATTATTTTTTAAATGAAACCAATAAGTCCAATTCAAGTTATATGTGTCACTTTAATTAGCTGATATGCTGATCAGTTGTGCCGAGGTGTTGGTGCGCAGTTGGGCAAGAATTTAACGAATTATGTGAATGATCGCGCATTGAGATGAACCCACCTCAGTTGGTTGAATCATATGCCACTGCAAGCATATCGCTCATCTGGAACAATAGGTATTAATCTTTCCATGGTGTAGGAAATAGGCCTACATTTGTCTCCACGTCCCCTCTGACTGCTGAGCCACACTGGACGCAGCGCTGAGAACTCTGTCTGACCTTCGCCCTCGCCCCTGCGAAGCCCTGCAAGTTCCCCGGCAGTCGCAAACAACTCTGAATTCCATAATTCTTCGCGAAAAGGCACTATTAGGGAAAAATCCTTCCTTTTTGACAATTTAATAGTGCAAACTAATCATCTGGTTGACACGGGCCATTCATCTCCGTACAGGCAGACAAAGACAAGGCCTTTTCCATAGGTTCGTCTGGATCCTGCAGTCAGACCAGCCTCTATTTTGAGATCAAGTGCACAATAAAAGCATTGTGACTGCTTAATGGCTATGTTTGTGAAGCCACCCAAAATCCAGTGTATTAAATGCATTTTTTTTTTTTGTAAAGAATGAAAAATAGGCAAACGTGGACTAAAGGCCGCAGAACTGACAATAAACCTGCTTCCACGTGAAACCAAATGGTATAAAACTTTGTTTGGGTGTTTAAAGCAATCAAAACATGAAATAAAAGATTGGGGATAAATAAAAAAAAACTGGGCGCCACAAAATTGCTTAAACGCCTCAAGTTATGAATTCGTTTCTGAATCAATTTAGCGGTGCAGGCATTTTCCAAACATCCTCTTGCGGGAGTAACAAGACAGGGAAATTGATCCGGTGAGACCTCACCTCTCGGTGCGCCTCAATAAAAGAGACATCAGCCTCTCTTGACGACTGTGTAATTTTTAATATATATGCAATAAATGTTCAATTTGTTTCCAGAAATGACGGGAAATAATAACGTCAAATTTTAAAGTCATCCATTACAACCAAACAATGCTCATGCATAGGTGCTCCAGCGCAGAGTGCTTTGATTAATTCACATTTTGATTGTGTTTGATAAAGCAATAACGTTACGGCGCTCGACTCTGGACCATTTTCCACTTCTGGAAAACAAATATGATGGTGGCTGAGTTTTGATTAAAAATATATATGGATTACAGGATGATTTCTAAAGCCAACGGATCCTCTTTTAAAGGCTTTACTGCTGCTGTCCAGGTGGAATCTGGTAAACTTCGAGGGACTGTGAGGGTTAATTTCCACTGAAATTAAGCAAATCAAAAATGAAGAAACAATCTGAATGGTGTCACTGTTCTCTGTCACAAAACCCCTCAACAGGACCCAGTTATTAATTCAATGTTAAGGGTTATTATTAACCATCAAGTTAATAATAACATCAAGTTCTTAAATAAATTAAACTGTTTAAACACCCGTTTTAAATGGTAAATTAGCTGATTTGTTAGAAAATTTCAAAAATATCCAATAACATCACAAATGTAAGATTTAGCCGTAACATAAATTCAAAAGGATAACGTGATAGATACATAGCTACCTTTTGATACCGGTAAATTTAACAATTTCACAATAAGTACCTGCAGAAATCTTAAAGTGATCAATCATGGTATATCTTAAATACTCTTGAAAAAGAAAGGACACAGACAATTCAGTTTTGGGGCCATAATAAATGTCCCTTTAGAAGCATGATTCAGTCAGGTTACAGTCCATGCACAGATGTGTTCAGATGCAGGTAGTGCAGGTAGAAGGAGGCCGAGGTCTCGGATCGCTGTAGACACAAAGTGCATTAAGTTGGCTGATCTCTCTCAAACCATTTGATTAATTCACCCCCATTCAAACCCAAGCAAGCAAGGAGTGGAGGGACGTGACCAATGACATAATAGGTTGTGTCAAACAGCCTTGCAAAACGCCCAGACCATTTGTGGTGACAATCCTGATGCCATCAGTTCCATTATAGACCCCCATTCAAGCCACAAACAAACATGGCTTTACTTCCAAAAAAAGGGAAAAGTCAGCTTTCTGGTGGATCCCGTTTGCTTTTTATCTCAATAGATTTTAGCTCAGGACTCAGTGTGGGCACCACATCTGACTGATCAGCAAACAATACTCATTGATCAAAAAAAAAGGGGGGGGGGGCTATGTCCATCTATTCAAATTGTTCCAATATCATGTGATGCAAGCTATAATATTCATCGATTTATGGTATCATTTAAAAATAAAGGAAGGGAATCACACAGTAGATTTAAAATGACTACATAATACACTATGATTGTGCCCATTTCTGCTGTTAAGGGATGATAAACTATTTAACTCTTTACCTTCCAAGCCGGTTCATTTTAATTTGCTTGAAATCTCTTCTGAGATTATTATGTCAATCAAATCTAAGGTGTCAGTGGAGGTTTTGTTTCTGTACACGTGCAGAGAAACATCTGGCATGAATTAAAGATTTTGGAGACGCTGCAAAATGTGATAAAACCGTTTTTAGTCTATAAATAGATACATCAGCAGACAATGAGGAGCATCAAGAACAAAGGTAATGAAGAAAACGCACTGCATGTACACAACAGACAGAGATGTGACATAGCTGAAGCCACTTCTTCGAGAAATAATAGATCACATCTCCCCAAAAGTGTTTTTATTATGCTCAGATAAGATTTTCCATATCAGGAATCAGCATGCTGATTTTTTGTTATTTTGCCCTGTATAACAGCAGCCTGTTCGGGGACTAATGTGTAAGAGGGCCTCATGCAGGTTTTCTTTGGAAAATGGTGAATCGTCTAATAAAAATAAGGAGTGATTTGTATAGCTTTAACCTAAAGCATTTTCTCAAAAATATTAGAGCATGCTACTTTGTCTCTTTTGTCCAAAGATATTATTAAGATTTTTAAAAAAAAAACTAATCTTAAAAAAATCTGCCAAAAGAACAAAGACTAGAGGTGAAAACAGGCACAACACACTGAAATAAATAATTTCAATAACTAACAAGCTGCTGCAGATAAATGGAGACGCAAATATTTGAGAGCCTTTTGCTTCAACCCTGGAAAAGATCAGTGAGTTTAAAAAAGTGCATCCGTCTGATTTTATTCGGGCTTTCTGTGGTTTTAAAGAAATGAAAAGATATCCGAAATGTGCCCGGTTAAAAACGAAATTAAAGCTTCTGTTAGTTTTTATTTTTATAAGTTTTACATTTTTTTTCAGCCTGAATAAATAAAGATACAATTGGGCCTAATCGGTGCGAATGGAGGTTTTATATCCACCATTAATCATTGCAGTCATCATGAAATAAGCTTGAAACCATTCTTAGAGAAAAAAGGGCCAAAGAGTCTGTTGATAACTCGCTTTATTGTTCCTTGAACCAATCTGAGGGAAATTCACCGTGTCCTTCTTTTCCTCCCTACCAAACCGGCTCTTTCTTAACATCTTCTTCCTCGCTTGTTCCCATTTTCATCCCCTTCCACGCCCTGTTTGTTTTGGCCGAATAGATCCAGAGACCGAGATGGAGCCATTACAAGCGCTTTCCTTTAAGCATACACGACTGCTTATTTCTTTAAGAAGCCTTTCACTTTGGTCTGTCACTCACTCTCCTTTCTTTTTTCCGCCCTTTTTCTCTTGAAAACTGTTGAAGAAGATTTGAATGAAAAGATTAAAAGCGAAATGAAGTGAGCGCGTAATGCGTGAAAAGGTGTCGCTTCGTATCAGAGAACACTATAGATTCTGTTAATGTCAGTGCCTGTAAGTCAAATGTCTTTATACTTTTCCCTGTTTCTGAGGGTAGTAGCTGCCCTTAGTATTTTTTAAAATTAATAATAATAAAAACAACACTTAATTATCAAAATATAAATATCAATTTAAACTGCAAAGGCCCGCATTACGAAGGAGGGCTCATTAGCTGGCTTTGGCTGGCTTCCGGGCTGTTTATTTTAATTTTTCTATTTTGATTTTATTTTTGTTTACAAGTTCGTGTTTGAATTTTTTTTTTTTTTTTTTTTTTTTTTTTTTTATTTTTTAGGCAGAAAGTCATATCATATTTTAAGCTGCGGGTCTCCTAACCCACAGAACAGGATGCAGAGAGGAGAGAAAAATCGGGTAAATTGCTCGAAACTGTGAGTTTGTTGGTGCTGGTGTTTGAGCTCAGCGGGTTTGTACTCACATTAAAATGATCGACAACAGCTTGGCTTTAAAAAGAATCATGATAAATACTCTATATAAATATATAGTAGTAATGATATCCGAACGATAAAATAGAGATTTAAAGTATCTGCACCTTTAGTAAGCTTCCCCGAGTGGTTCTGGTCTACCCAGCAGCAATGCGGGACTTTTGCTGGTATCATTAACGTCCCTGTAGTCCCACATGTCTGTAAAAGCATCGACGTTATAATTTTTATGACATATTTATCTCTGCAAAACTGATCAAATACCCGCACCATTCTTCCATGGGAGCCCGGCCAAATTAAAAGTTGGTCAGATAATGTTGTCTCATTTAAATTCTCACCTTGAGCTCTCTAGTGACTGGTAATGGTCCGAGAGGAGCTGACGCCTAAAAAAATCATCAAGGTCTAGTCTCAGTGTACGCTACCGTTTGGAGAGTTCTGTCATGCCCAACGAAGAAGAAAAAAGATAAAATAGTAATAATGTTTTGAAGCAGGCAGGCAGAATCATCAATTAAACATAGAAAATGCATGCAAGGCAGGGCGCTGCAGCCTTACTTACTCTGTGCTGTGCTGAGTCTCCGCAGTTTAATTACAAGCCCTAATTTCCAATCGCAGATAGTGTCAAAAAATCTGCGACTATTTCTCAGAGATTCCCTTTAACAAGTGGAAACTTAGTGTCCTCCTGCACCATTTTATACATGATGAGCCGTCAGTAATGGGATTATTAAACAAAAACGTTTCAGGCGCTGGCGTTAACCTTTTTTAATGCCTAATTAGGTTTTGCAAAGAAATAATTAGATTCTACAGTGCTTACACTGCCTATATTTTCAAATGGCATCTGCAGCAAACACATCATCCTGCGACACTCGTGCCAATAATCTGCGGACATATGCGCCACAGCAGCAGTCAGATGTAAGATTTTAAAACATGATGGGACCAAATAAGGTGCACTTAAAGCTAAAATTATTTTCAAGCACATGCTATAGGCCAACCTGCAGCAGGAAGATAGTCTGGTCAACTGCGCCCCCTTGCGGTAGTAGCACTGAGGTTCACCATTACAGCAGGTGTTTGGATAAAAAGAAATATGAAAATTCGATATTCTTGTTGTCTAAGGAAAAGCTCAGAATGCTTACTATTCTTAATCCAAGCAGCACAGTTTTGAGAAGGCTGAGGCCAAAATGAATAGCGTAAAGAAATAAAAGATGGCTCTGTGCGATCTTTGATATGGGCGTTGACCTTGACGCAGGCGCAGTTTTTCCTTTAAACTGAGCCTTTCAGCGTGCCGCCCAGGAAATCCTTTTTAGCAACACCAATATCGTTACTAATTTTAGATAGATAACGTTAGACTTCCGTCTCCTAGCCGTTTTATGTGATCTCTTTTAATAGCATATCTGTGGTCCACTTTTCAGCACACATACTGCACCTCGTGTCTCCATCACATATTATCAAGCAGCAGAATGCACAGTAAAGATGTAAAACGTTCTAGGGGTCAATAATTATAGTTATGTAAGTGGGCTGCAGGATGCTCCTGTAGTGCTGCAGTTTACAGGTTTGATAGTGTAGTTAAACACGAGGAGCCTATTAAATTACCCTTTTTCTATTCATAGAAAAATTAATAGAAAAGGACAATGTTATAAATTAAATAGCTGGGGTAGGGTTAGAGTTCAGAATTATTAGAGCTTTTTTATTTTTTATTGTTTCAGTTTGAGTTTAGGATTTCAATATAGTTCAGCCTTGGTTAGTTTCCACTGTGGATTTGTGTCAGTTCATTTTTAATATTTAAAAATATTTAATTTTAATTCAGTCTTCATTAGTTTCAATGTTAGTTTCTCAATAAACATATGCACCAGCTTGTGGTAACACTTTCCATCTCTATTTTTTAATAAGGTTTTTTTTTTAGATATCATTTAAATTCTTTGTTGTTGTTCTTTTCTAAAGTATATTTTTTAATTTTATTACTTCTATTATTTTTAACCTTTTCAATTTTTTTATTATCATTTTCAAAAATGCTTTACCACTTAGTCTTAGCCTTCAGCTTTAGTGAACAACCAGATAATCTCTGTCAAAGTTGTTACATTTTACCTTTTGTCCACTAGAGAGAACATATCGCGAGAAGTAGCTTACTTCCCGTCTTGCGTTAGAAGGTCAGGTGATCATTTACTAGAGTGCTGAGCAGCTGCCTGTCACATTAACCGGTTAGCACGCGGCGTATTAGATCGACGCTGTAGCACTGGTAAGCTGATGCTTTATTATTACCACATATAAGATCAACCATAGCTATTAATTATGTAAAGTCTTCTTTAAACACCCGGGCGAGCTAACGTTGACATTGTAATCAGGGTAGTATCCACGTACGACCTGGGTAGCAACCATTAGCTGAGGCGGTAGCTGACGTGCTAGTAACGATGGTAACAGAATATTCTAGACACACCTGCTGCTAAGCTGCGTTAGAATGAATAAAATACACATGGCGCTGCTTTATGAGAATATACAGTCATCACTCTCAGTTTTAGCACCAGCAGCTGGATATTTTAACCAATCGGCGTCACGGTCTCTTTTATTAACAAGTATTTACCTACATAAGCTAGCGTATTCGCCGGCTAGCTACCGGTATATCTCCCCCTCATATGAAATGATGGCCGTAAACGTTGTTAGAGCCCATGTGTCCCTTTCATATGCAGTTTTATCCATATAGAGGTTAACGATTTAATCGTTCCGAGTTTACGCTGGTGAATAGCTAAACCAGGTATTCATCTCCAGAATCGGTTAATGGGTAGAATCTGCGTGGAAGTTAAAGATTTATAAGTATATGGTGACAGAATGAACAAGACATCTGTAAAACCAAATGTGACCTCTTTAAATGCCCTTTTTGTTTGCTTGTACAACAGTCCAGTTTAAAAATAACAGGACGGAGGAAAAAATTACAAAAGCTGATGACTTTTTCAGCCTGAAAAACTCAAAATATTAATGTTATAAATATTTTAGCTTCAGTTCGTTTTTTAATGAGATTTCTGTAGAATAATTGACAGATGACTAGTGGAAGTTTTATAATATTCCGCAGATATAGGGTAGTAGTACTACTCTTGGTGGTATAATTTGTAAATTATGTTTATGTGCTGCTTGATTTTTCCAATTATAATTGGTTTGGCAGCACAGCAATGACAGCTATTGCGCTGGACAGGCGATGGACGTTTCTCTTCAGGGAGCTGATAAAACACATGCCAGAAAGATAAAAACACCACTGAGATGAATGTTTGACATTTTCATCAGTTGTACGCATGTAACCCTGTTGTGATCGTGTGGGTTAGCACATGTAAATACAACAAAGTATTAAAATTATATCACATGTGAACTGTGACCTAAAATGTTGCTTTATAACTTGACCTGTTTCCCCCCAAACAGAGAAACCCACACCCCCAAAGATGGCTGATGCAAACCAAGAAAACCCTCCGCCCCGACTCGGGCCTGTGGTAAGTTGGCTGTATTAACATATTGGACATGCACATACTAGTCAAGAAAAAAGTTTTTTTTGTGTGTGTGTGTGTGTTTAGAGTTTCATCAAGACTTTTTATCAGAAATTTTGAAGAAAGTCAAACTAGAGACATGCTGGCTAAGATTTAGGATATCATGAGCCTCCTACAATATGGACATGCTAGGCCTAGTTGACACTTAACAGTTACTATTTATTTCAGTGCCCTAGATTGATGCATTTTCTACATGTAATTAAAATTATTTTATCCCACATTTACAATTTTTGACACCAAAAAGTGTGTGGTTATTTTTCCAGTCTTCGTCTTAAAATATGTTTTTGTTTGTTTTGTTCAAAATCTGGCTCATACATAGTAACATAAGATATCTTTCAGTGTTGATTGCAAGAGTTGGATAACATGGGCAATCAGTCATTAACTTTAGCAACATCAGCTAAACGGGGATGAGCAGAATGAATTCCAGCTGCCCCCTGACCTTTGAAGGCAGGGTGGTAAAATTAACTTGTAAATTGCATTAAGTGTTTTTCTGGTCTGGATGAATTATGCTGGCTACTGAGAGAACCTGAGTGATGGTTTAAAGACAATAAATTGCTACCAGCATTCATGAGAAAAACTGAGGATATCCTTCAGCTGTGCTGTTATACAACAAGGGATTGATCAGATTCAATGGGGACTATATTTGTGTGTTTACAACTCACAAATACACATTTTCTCTTCAGCAATTTCTAATGAGCAACAAGCTGGAAACTGCAATGTGGCTGTCACGACTCTTCACCGTCTACTGCTCTGTAATGTTCATTCTACCAGTTCTGGGGTGAGTTCACTGTGGAAAGCCACCTAATTCTATTAATGTTGTTTAGCTTGAAAAGTAATTACAATCCAGCCGAAGAAAATATTGGAGTATTTGCCACTGCTTGTGTATTTCAGACCCTATGCAGCAGCTAACTTCTATCAGCGAGCCTTGTTAGCGAATGCCCTCACCAGTGCTCTTCGCTTACATCAGAGGCTCCCACACTTTCAGCTGAGCAGAGCTTTCCTGGCCCAGGCTCTGCAGGAGGACAGCTGCCATTACCTGCTCTATTCACTCATCCTGGTCAACTCCTACCCCATCACAAGTATCCTTTCACACTGAATACAAGGGAAAACAAATGGATAATTGTCTTTACAATAACCCTGCAAGTTAAAATGGAGATGGCATTGCCGCATAAATAGGCCTGTCGCGATAAACAATAAATCAATTAATCGTACGATAACTTAAAATGAGGTAGACAATTTTTAT
>JAVDPK010001688.1:38786-70628 GCA_034780415.1 Cichlasoma orientale
CATTGAAGTGTTCCTCAATGCGCTGCTTGTATTGGAGCTTGGCCTGCTTAATTCCTTTCTTCAGTTCTGATCGGGCCTTGCTATAAGCCAGCCTATCTCTAGACCTATAGGCAGTGTCCCGAGCTTTACTAATAGTTAACTTCAATGTGAACAAATCCTAATGTAAAGATTTTATTCAAAAGCATAGAAATTCATTCCTAAATTTGATTTAGTATTAACTCAGGGTGAATTACTGCCTTTCAGCTCCATCTAATGTTATTGATCACAGATTATCTCACATTTGTAATTGTATATTCATCACTGGAGAAATAGGGATTAGTGAATAGTCGTGTTCTTTGAGCACATTGTTTTTAGGTCTAATTTGTGGAATAATAGAAACAGAAATCTATAGTTTGCAGTCAAGAGCTTGTTCTGTCCATTTAGGTTCAAACATGACTCTTGAAAAAACTTTAGTCATCTGAAAATGCAAGAAGGAAAACAACTTTCAAGGCAATTCTGGCAAGAATAAGTTAGGCCAGATTTCAGTTTCTCTGAAGGATGTGCCAAAATAAAAATTTATACGCATAAAAATATGGCAATAACTGAAGGCCTTCAGGGTTGGCATAATAAATGTGTGACTGCGATTATCTGGTGTTTTATGTTTGAAAATGGAAAATTTTGTCTTTCCCAGGAAACATGTTTCCCAAAATCAGCATTAAAGATAAAATCCCCAGAAACTGGTACAGACGCTGAAATCCTTGAATAAATACTAAACGGCTGTTTCCACGTGGCTGGTGGGAGTTTTCACATTACTGGCGGACTTGAGCACGCTTCTGTCCACTTTTAAAAGATTATTATAAGTATTAAGTATCTGCTGCGCTATTTATTTAGTTTTATTTATTTAGTTTTTAGTTTTTCCCAAATAATATAATTTGCTGCTTTTATTTTGCATTTGGCTTTCTGTTTCTTTTATACATCTATATTTGTCTACCAGCTCTAGAAATGACTTGAAGCAGGGGTGGATTTCGTCGAGTGAGTAAGCCAATCACAATACAGCTTCAATTTCTGCGATTCGCTTTCAACCAGTGGTATTGCAGCTTCTTAAAACCTGCAACGTTGCCATTAGCAACGGCAACTACCTATATTAATTCCCGAAGCGCTCCAAAGAGCTTTTACACCTGATATCAGCGTTTATAAAATATAATTTATCCGCGTTCTGAAACATCGACACACAACGACTCGCTTGGTGTCCTTTGCTAAAGATGATTTTTGGCCATCGAAGACCGCGTGCCACTAAATCATGATACCCAATTAGCTATGATAGCTAACGTTAGCACGTCGAGCTAATCTCCTTGCTATAATCCCAGTCTCAACTAGCATCGTTATCATCTTGGAAGTCGGCTGAACGTTTTTCTGGCAAAGTGTTAATGGTAGCGGACGCCTACGGACCGAGACTAATGTCTGGATAACCTGCTTGGACTATTTGCAACACTTTTTCTCCCCTCAAGTTAAAACACAGTAGAGAAAGAAGATGGATCTGCGCCTCAGTCGAGTTGATTATATTCAGGTAACACGAAGTAGAGCCGGTGGCGTGTCGGGCTTGTGTTGTCTTTTCTATTGATTTGGAGTTTAAAAGCATCCCTGTATTCTGTCGCTCAGGTTGGTGTGACATCTCAGAAAACTATGAGACTGCTTCCTGCTCTGGGAAAAAAGGCAACCCAAAAGGTATCGTTTATGTGCCATACAGCAACCTAAACTAATTAAAATGTATGGTTGTATTGTTTTTATGACTAAACACAGAGGTTTTACTGCAGCCTGTAGAGGTTTAAAAAAAATGTAACCAGTTTTATTATTTGGGTTTTACTGATTTATCTGCAATATATATTTTGTTTATTAGATCAGGTCAGAATTCACAAGGGCAAGCATAGATTTCTGTTAAATAATGAAACAGTGATTGTTTTACCAGAGCCCTTCAAGAAGCAAGTCTTGCCAGACAACAACACATCTTGGCAATATAGCTGTGCAGTAATGTGGGCAGTTGTTTTGAAGTCTCAGTTTAATTAAGCAAGGAGAGATCTATACCTTCAATTTTAATGGTACATTAAAAACTGCATTATAGTCAGTCAAATATAATAAAAACACCTCAAACATTTGCTGACTTTGCCTCAAAAAATAATTTAAAAAGTATTTCTCCAGCAGGTTGTTTATATATGACATGCATGATTGATTTGTTTTCTATTAATTTACTGGAGAACAAAAGTGTGTATGGGGTATACTTTCAAGGGTCGTATCACCATGTGGGATAGGTGCTTGGTCAAGATCCCCTTTATATTTTGATATTGGGCTCATCTTCTAGCTGTGATTCCTGAAATCACCCACTAAACCAGAATAAAAATTGAATTTGTTAAATATTATGGTGTTTGATTGGTGTCTCCTCATGTTTCAGGTTGCTATTGCCGATCATGATGGTATACTCACGTGTTTTGGCATCAAGAAGGGGGAAGCAGTGGTGAGTTAGGATTTTTCTGTCATTGCAGAGAATAAAAACGAACAGCTTCTAAAACCAAGACTCTTGATTCTGTGTTTAAGCCCGTGTTTAAAACACTCCCCGGGCAGAAGATAGCCAGAATGGATCTTGGAGGCGCTGTGGGAACTCCCCAAGAGAAGATCTTTGTCTGCTCTGGTTCTCAGGTCCGAGGATTCACTAAGAAAGGCAAACAGTTCCTCACTTTTGAAGCCAACCTAACCGAGAGCATTAACGCCATGTAGGAAACACGACTTTTCATTCAGATTTTTACTGCTCGATTGATCTGTGCATAGTTGTGTGATCTTTACCCCATTGGGTCTTTTCCAGGCATGTCTCAGGCGCTGACCTTTTTGTGTGTGCAAGTTACATCTACAACCACTACTGTGACTGCAAAGATCAGGACTACTACCTCTCTGGAGACAAGATCAATGACATCACATGTTTGTCCTCAGAAAACCTCACTCACCTCGTCCCAGTCCTGGCATGCCAAGATCGAGTTCTCAGAGTCTTGCAGGTAGTCTAATCTTACATTTACTGTTCTGATTTTAAGATGTTCTTCCTCCAGTGGTCAGATGAGAGATATTTTTTCCAATTTTTACATGTAGAGATCTGAACTTGCCTATGACATTGAAATTCCTGGCCCTCCTTCTGTCTTGGAACTGTATAAAGACAATGGCAAGTTTGTTTCTTTGTTTGCTGCATACTTTAACTATAAATACATTAAACTGCCTCATACATACCAGTTTGAACTTAGTGTATTTTATTTTTCTTTAGGAGAGGAAATTCTCTATGGAACCACAGATGGAAAAATAGGATTGGTTGAGATAGGTGAGCGTTCAGCTGCGACCAAATGGGAGATTGACAATGACAAGAAGAAAGGAGGTATGTACAGAAATGCATTGTTTCCACATGCACATCATAATAAAAGATCTACATATCTACCACATCTAAAACACGAAGCCAGTTCAGAGGTGGCTTAAAATTGCAATATTTGTACTGGCCAGCAGAGGGGGGGGGGGTGTTTCCTCTGGTTTCAAAATGTCCTCTATAAAAGTCTATGTGAAAACAGCCCTAATATTGTCCCTATCATAGTCAATAAAGCAGAGTCTACTGTATGAGTGTGCAGTGCCCCTCACTGCCCCCGGCCTATAAATACCAACATGATAATGGCTAAAACACTTCATACAGAGTTTATGTTTCCAGTGTCTAAACTGACACTCATGCATACAGAATTAACCTCTGGCAAAACAATTATTATTTCTGTCTCCCATCAGGAATTCTTTGCATTGACACCTACGACATTATTGGTGACGGAGTGAATGATATCCTGGTGGGCAGGGACGATGGGACAGTTGAGGTCTATGGTTTTGACAGCTCCAATGAACCCACATTACGCTTTGAGCATGTGAGCGTTCAAAAATTCACTCTCCATAGAATTACTGTGTAGAAGTACAGTGTGTAGAAAACAGTCTGCCATATTTTTATAGTCACCATACAAATAAGTGTTGCTTGATTTTCCGATAATAATCCATTTTAGCATCGAATGATTCTTAATTGCCAAAATTTCCTCTGCTATCTTTCCTCATTACAGGTATTGTCAGAGAGCGTGACCTCCATCCAGGGTGGTTGTGTAGGGAAGGAGTCTTATGATGAGGTCCTGACTGCCACCTACACGGGTTAGATGAGAATTTCTTTCACTTAACAGGGCAGCTTATGTATTTCCTTTCATTGGAGACATAATGCTTGTCCTGCTCAGCTTTGATTTGGATTTTGTTACTGTTTGAAAGAGGAGGAGCAGTAGTCCTATGCTGTCTGAAATGCACTGCTTTCCTCACCTCTTACAGGATGGGTGACTGGTTTGACCACCGAGCCCCAGAAGGCAGAGGCCGGCCCTGGAGATGAAGTCAGGATGAGTAAGGAGACACAGTCTAAAGTAGAAGCACTCAGGTATCAGCAAAATCATGCTTGTTTCTCGTGTTATGGTGACTTGGATTTGTTTTTACTGTGAAGTATAATTTCAAAACAAATATGTTCTTCAGTTAGTAATATTGTTGCCTTCTAGGGCAGAGCTGGAGCAGCTGCAGGTCAAAGTCCTGCAGGGACGGGAGCAATACCAGCAGACCTCTCAGTCAAGCACGGCTGTCTCTGCTGTCCCCGTCTTCAGCATCAATGACAAGTTCACTCTCTGCCAGGACGATGCCAGCTACAGCCTCACCCTGGAAGTGCAGACTGCCATCGACAACCTGCTGCTGCAGGTATTTTTGGCTATTATACCGCACTGTTACAAGAGATGTTGAGAAACCTAAAGAAAAGTACACCTTTGATTCCAAGTTGCAGACGCAAGCCAGCAGAACATGACTTTAAGTTTAATCTTCTCCACAGAGCGATGTCCCCATAGACCTGCTGGACGTGGATAAGAACTCGGCGGTTGTCAGTTTTAGTGAATGCGACTCAGAGGCGAGCTCCGTAAACTGCCGTGCACACGACAAACTTTACAAACAAAGCCATGAAGCTGCTGCTGCTCTCAAAGACCTCACACTCTCATTTTATTTGTTTAGCAGCCCAATGGGAACTTCCTCCTGGCCACATACAGATGTCAGGCCAACACTACCAGAATTGAGCTCAAGGTAAGTAGCACATGAAAGTGACATTTTACAAATGGCTACACAACCCACTTGCCTCAGCTATTTGCGGTATGATGTGTTGAAGTAAGATCTTTGATCCATTGCAAACTGTTCCTTAGGTGAGGTCCATTGAGGGACAGTATGGGACCCTGCAGGCGTATATTACCCCAAGACTTCAACCTAAGACCTGCCAGGTCCGCCAGTACCAGATCAAACCTCTGTCCCTCCACCAGCGGACTCACAGCATAGACCAAGACAGGTAATGAGGTTAATTAAAGAATGAAAGAACATTTGGACTGGTTTGAATTTTGAAAATAGTATTTTTCACATGACTAAAAGTATTTTAAAATCATATAGATGGGAATTAAAATTTGGTCAACTAATTCTGTTTTGAACCTGAAATTATAGTTTTTATGGCAAAAACTTATTATTAGCTTTAATCCTACAATTGTGAATTCTTCTTGCATTTAGAGGTATGAGTCATAACTAAAATATAAGTGCAATATAGGACACAAAGTGTCTAATTTGCTGTGCCTCACTGTGCTAACGAATCCTGAATCTAAAAAACAAATCCTGGATCCAGATCTGAATTCACAACAAAAGTCAGGCCAGGCCCACCTCTAGTGAAATTCTCATGCAGATCCATCTATAACCTTTTGAGCTACAAACAAACAAGCAGTGAGTGCACACCTACAAGCTGACAATTCCTCCCACACTATGCATGATTTCCTGGATCCAGAAGGACATCTGGAGATTAGTAGAGACCAGTGATGTCTCCCAGTTTTTATTATTTCTCTTTATTATGTGTTTGTGATGATATGCTATGGAATTTCCAGCCTTGCTTCCAGATTTTTCGCAACAGTAAAGCAGTCGCATAATCTCCTTGGTGGAGTATGAAGTATGCGTCATCAAGATGAGGGTTTAATTCGGTCTCGTTGTGCTGTGGATTACTGTTAATTGCAGCAATGCAGAAATATTGTAACACTTTTCATTTATCAGCTTTTCCCCCTTTTTTTGTCATAACATCATTTGTTCTCTCGTCTCTTTGCCTTCCTCACCTGATTAAAGGCCCATGAACAGGCTGAGTCTGGTGGGGCAGTTCAGTTTTGCTGAGATCCACTCCTGGGTGGTTTTCTGTTTGCCAGAGGTGCCTGAGAAAACACCAGCAGGAGAGAGCATCACGTTTTATTTCCACAACACGTTCCTCGGCACACAGCTTGAAGCCACCTACTGGTAAATGCAGGCACACAGTAGAAAGGCTCTAAACTGCATACACTGTAAGTTTATGATGAAATTAATAGGCACATGAAGTGTAAATTAATCATGCTTCTTGGAAAAACATTTTAAATGTTAAATATGTAAGTAGTATAATATATTAAAGCTTTTTGTATTCACAGCAAAGGGGAGGGTCACTTCAAGTCCGACAACATCTCTACCATCTCCATACTGAGTGATGTTCTGTCTAAAGAAGCTACCAAAAAGAAAATCAATCTCAACATTTCATATGGTAGGTGTATTATTGCTCTATTTTAATGTTCGCTGTTTTTGAAAAACATAGAAGAACTAAAATAACATGTATTAATCTTCCAGATATCAATGATGACTCTGTGAGCCATACCCTTAAGATGATCCATCCAAAGCTGGAGTACCAGCTGTTGTTGGCTAGAAAAGTTCAGCTCATCGACGCTCTTAAAGTAAGTATTCGTTTTAAAAAATGAAGGAACACCTTAAGGAAAAAAATAACTTCTTCTTGCAGCCATCTTGCTCATGCCTCAGGCACGTATTTTGGATTATTATCTAAATGAAAGGTAAAGAGCCATAACTCTGAGCTGGCATGAACTGCATGCATAGAATCACTGGTTAACTGCTTCAAAATTTGGTAAGCTTTTTAAACCTAAAATGAGGTTTAAAAAGCTGTAATTACCACATATTATACTAATACACTGTTGCAAAACTCTCCTGTGCAACAGCACAGTTGGCACATATGTTTCTCTGAGTGTCATGTCATCTAGCTACCAATCTTTGCTTCCTGTGTCCCAACATGCATCCCCTCCACTTCCTCTGTGATCATCAGGAGCTTCAAGTTCATGAGGGGAACGCCGATTTCCTGATTCCAGAGTATCGCAACATCTTGGATGAATCTGCTAATCTCCTCGATGAGTACAAGAAACAGCCAGCACACCTTGAAAGGCTTTACGGTGCGATTCATTTAACTGTTCGTCATCACCGCTGCACTTTATTGGCATTCTTATCGTGATCCTTACAGTATTAAGATTGTTGGTTCACATGATAGTTAATATTTTTCATTCTCTTTCCTGTAGGAATGATCACAGACCTCTTCATCGACAAATTCAAGTTCAAGGGCCAGAATGTAAAAACCAAGGTGTCCTCATTGCTGGAGATACTTGACAACTATGACTTAAATTCACTGTTAGATTTTTTTAACGAGGCATAAGTTTCAGATAAGATAGATCAGAGGGTGTTCATTTACTTGTCTGTGAGGGTTTGTGTTGTTTTTGTATGTTAACACGTTTGTTTCATGGTAATAAATATCTGTGTTAATGTAATGTTATTATGTATATTTAGTTACCGTTTGTCATTACTACCGAGCACAATATTTAAATATTTATGTCTGAAAGCAACTGCTACAAAGTTGCCAGTGAATAGCTGACAGCTGACATTTGAAGTGACCAAATATAAAGCTGTTAAAGACACATGTATATTTTTATGTTAGGATTTTTATAGGAATGTGATGTTCATCTCTTAAAATAAAAATGAGATGAGAACTACTGTAAGGATTCATCATTCAGGCGACTGATGCTGCTGCAAAAATCAACTTGTATCGAAGAAAGCTTGCACGATACAGTGAACTTTGAGTAACAGATATTTTGTAATTTTCTCACACCAACCACTCAAGTCTCATTTGTTAAACTGTTACATCTACTCTACCTTGGCTAGTAAAGTTATACATATGTTACCTTGCTTATTTTTTTCTGATATCTGATACTCAAAGTACCAGAGATAAGGTGCTGCAAAAACACACAAAGTCACATCAACTTAATACATTTACTTTAAAGAACTGACAATTCCAAAGTACTTTTTCCCCACAGAATTTTTATTTTTTGCTACTTTGCAACTGTACTTTACTATATGTCACCATTTATTTGGTATCCAGTTTCCTTGCACCTTTAAATTTGACATACAAGTACTTTATGGAATATAGTAGTATATTTATTTGTGGAAGTAGATTGTTTAGCATACGATGTCCAAGACAAATTTCCCCGTGGGGACAAAGTATACGTCTATCTATCTAATATGAGGCAGAGGTAAAAATGTAGCAATGTTTACAGTCATTCAAATTTTTTATAGTCATTTAAATGTTAAACGATCAGACAAGCAAATATATATAATACACAAACATGCTGCATGCAGAGGACTTTCTCCTGTAATATAAGTATGTTTTGCTGATAACATTTTGTGATTCACTGAAGTACAATTCAGAATATAGAACTTTTACTTTCAATAATATACTTAAGGTTATTGCTACTTTTACTATAGTTATTGAATGTTTTTGGTTCTGTGATGGACTGTCAACCTGTGCAGGTTGTATCCTGTCTCTCACCCTTTGTCAGATGGAACCTCTCTTAAGCTTAAGTTGGATAAGTGGTTAACAAAAATGGTTTGATGGATGTATAGTTCAGACTGCTTTGTTTTTTAAAAAAAGATAAACTATAACAAAAAAGTCACATGCCAGTAAAACCTACCATTTAACTGAATTTATATCAGTAACTCTGCCTGTTCATGTCATTCATAAACCATAATAGTCCACTATTTATGTAAAAGTGCAAGGAATATAAACTCATTTGTTAATGAATGCCAAAGTAAATTTGAATACAACTGAATTATCACCAAGCTAATTCTAAATGTGTTAAAACTACTGGATGTATTACTTATTTAACCACATATTACTTCCCAATATAAGTCTTCAGTCACCAACAGCAGACTGAAAATAGGCCAAATAAACAAAATAACTAAGGTAAACTTTGAACGTGTTGTGTTGCCATATCTGGCATATGTGATCATTTATGGCGATAGCATAAAAAAAAAATTCACTTGTGTTTGTATTGGCTACACTGGCACAGCTGACTCCTTTATAACGCGATTTTACGTTCAAACGCGCTTAACCAGTTTTGAATTTGTAATTAGAGGGGTATTGGACTCTTCGAGCTACCGTACAACTAACACGTCACTGCCTACGCGGTCTCTGATTGGTCCGTTTCAATCCTCGCGGGCTACTTGAACTGAGAGAAAGCAGCAACCTCTGCAGGTTTTTGAGTAAATGGACCGGGGTTAGCGCTCTTGTTTGCAGGTTGGTAGCTTTTGGAAACCCGCGCATTATGGCGACTTAAATTCATGTTTTCCGATTGCAGCTATTCTACCGCCAATTGTGCATGCCTTGTTTTCTGTCTGCTTTGTTTTAGTACGGAGGTTCCAAGTGTGTTTGCCATCTCAGCAGTTTAGTTTTGATTAACAATTCCTTAAGCTTCCAGGGCAAGGTAGCAGCTAGTATCAACCGCGATATAAGTGTCCATACCTGATCTTTTTACCCACTCATCGTTTTTGAGTGCTCATTTCCCAAGAGGACAAGCGCACTGCAGTTGTAGTTAAGATTGTTTTGGAGGGCAACATGTCAGGCGCTAACAGAGCACAGGGAAGCGCGGCTAACGACTACCACAACCAGGAAAATGTGCTGCAGAGACTCAGAGGCTCACTCAAAGCCCGACCTGTGGCGAGTGAAAACCGTGAAAACCAAGAAAACCTCCCTCCGAAGCAAACTGCCAACAGGACCGTGCTAGGAGCCCTGCAGAACAACCAGAGGAACAAAACCCAGCTCGGCGGAAAGCAGGTAACAATGCTAACTGATGTCTGCTTAGCTAGCCCTGCTGTTGGCTAGTGATAACCACAGGCTTTTGAGGCGACAAAGTTTAGCATCCCACTGATTGCTAATAATACCCATCGCTTTCCTGAGGGTTTAAAGCTTTTTTTTTATAAACTCGCAAATATAGGTTTGTGTACTCCTGATTTTCCACCAGCTGTCCGCCATTTTAACATTAACTTGTCAGTTATGCATTTAGCTGCTTCAGATAACAGATTTGTGTTCTTGAGGGTGCTTTATGAATGTTTCCCTCCCGCCATCCAGTAACTACATCTAGCCACTAAGTTTATACTACTTACACTTAATAACGTGCAACATGTAGCGTTTGTATTCTGCCCTAATGCAACACTCCCCCCCCCCCCCACACACACACACACACTACGGGCATGTCTGATTCTTTTCTTTGCTTCTAGGAGTCAACACAATCCTTGTCTTGTAAAACTGAAGACTTTGGCAAAAGCTGCCTTGATAAGCCGCTGGCCAAGCAACCCGCTTTCCAGATCCATGTGGACGAGCCTGATGGAGCCTGTGTCAAGAAATCACAGCAGGCAATTGAGAGTATCAAAGCAAAGCCCACAGTTGAAGACTCCCCACTGGCCATCAGTACTGTGGCACGGCTCCGGCAGCCCCTTGCCACTATTGACCTGCCATCAGCGATGGATGTCAGCTTTGGTGGGTTTAATTTCTTAAAGGAAATCATTCTAGTAACTGTTTCATTTGCACTAGCTGGCACACGGTACAAAATAAATCTGGCTTTTCACTGTGTACTAATGTAAAACTCTGCTCAGATTCTCCAATGGACATGTCTGTGATTGAGGGGGAGGGAAAAACAGTCAATGTAAATGAGGCCCCGGAATATGCAGCAGAAATCCACACCTACCTGAGGGAAATGGAGGTGAGAAATTTGCATACTAATACTGTTTTGGCTTTAGCATTAAAATAACTTGCTGCCAGTGCTGTCTGAAAATATCCCCTGGCAGCATGTTCCTAACTTTTTAAGATGTGTTTCTTATCTGATGTTTTGGAAATAGCTTTTTATTAACCTATTGTCACCCCACAGGTGAAAACCAGGCCTAAAGCTGGCTACATGAAGAAGCAGCCAGACATCACAAACAGCATGAGGGCCATCCTGGTAGACTGGCTGGTCGAGGTTGGAGAAGAGTACAAGCTCCAGAATGAGACTCTTTATCTGGCCGTTAACTACATTGATCGCTTCCTCTCATCAATGTCTGTCCTAAGGGGCAAACTTCAGCTGGTTGGGACCGCTGCTATGCTGCTAGCTTCGTATGTACCGTTTGCACTCTACCTTCTACAAAATGTTTCAAGTCCAGCACTTTGTAAATATTGGGTCTGTGCCATTAACATGCAGGAAATTTGAAGAGATCTACCCCCCAGAGGTGGCAGAGTTTGTTTACATCACAGATGACACCTACACAAAGAAGCAAGTGTTAAGAATGGAGCATCTGGTGCTTAAAGTGCTCTCATTTGACCTGGCAGCACCAACAATAAACCAGTTTCTCACTCAGTATTTCCTCCAGCACTCTGTTACCAAACAAGTAGAGAGCTTGGCGATGGTGAGCATGTAGTTTCTGTATTCAGTCTTCAATAGCCTATCAATGCACTGTCTAAACTGCCTTTTTTCTCTCTTTTTTTTTTTTTTTTTTTTTTTTTTTTTTTTAAATAACCCCCCTCAGTACCTTGGGGAGCTCAGCCTGGTTGATTCAGATCCTTTCTTGAAATACCTGCCATCACAGACATCAGCTGCAGCCTACGTCCTGGCCAACAACACAGTGACTGGTGGCTCATGGGTAAGCTCTATGGCTCACTGGCCAAATGACAATTTATACTATTCAGGTAAAATGCCAGTGTCTAGCTTAATAGTCTGTTTTTGTTATAAGTGCAGAACTTGCATCTACTCTTGTAATTTTGGTTTAAAAAAAATAAAATAATTTTTTGGGTAAGTTTCCCAGCTGTGGGAACCTAATTGAAGTTTGAACACACAAATTGACTCAGTTTATGTGCTCCTTAGCCCAAGTCCTTGAAGGAGATGACTGGCTACTCACTGGAAGAT
Source organism: Cichlasoma orientale (assembly GCA_034780415.1). NCBI lineage: Eukaryota > Metazoa > Chordata > Actinopteri > Cichliformes > Cichlidae > Cichlasoma > Cichlasoma orientale. The sequence goes on from JAVDPK010001688.1 coordinate 50,924, forward strand.
CTGATGCCATGCGTCGAGGATCTTCACCGAACATACCTCAGTGCCTCCCAGCATGCGCAGCAGTCTGTCCGGGAGAAGTACAAGGGCTCAAAGTAAGTTGTCAGCAGATTTACTTTAATACTCTTAGAATACTTTACACAAAGAAGTGAGCACTCATGTCTTATAAAAATTTTTTCTCTCAATTTAAATCTTTCAGATACCTTGAGGTCTCAAGCATCAATGCACCAACTACATTGCAGCTGAACTGATTCCTCATTCCCCCCTGTTCATGTTGTCACACCCCTGTCACTTAAAGATGTGTGCCATTGTCAGAGATGCCCTGCTCTTTTTGGAGTAGTGCTAGGTATTTTAGATGTTTGTTTTTTTATATTTTTATATTAAGCCCAAGATTCATGCCACACTACAATTACTGGCAAATCAAGAAGTTAAGCAGACAAACTAAAGGTCTTATAGCGCTCAATGTGCTACTTAGAGCTTCAGTGTCTCCACTCCAATAGATCTGTAAACTCACAGAACCCATTGTGGCCTTTTTCAAAATTTTCTGGCTTAGTTTCCTAAGCAGTTGCAGGTTTACCTTGTTTTTTTTTTTTGTTTTGAGGTGTAACCTTGAACCGTTTGGCCTCATGGATGCAGATTAAAGTTTGTCTGTCATGGAGTCGTCTGATTACGCTGGTGTCTTTGAAGTTGAACACACTTCGGGACATCTTCTGCACTGGTAAAATATGACTCTTGTAAATAAAATTCTTTTAAATGAGATTTCTCTGAATCTTTGTCAACACACTGTACTCAAGGGGGCGCCAGAGGACAAGTTATGGTCTTAAAGCTTACATCAACCTAGGAATGTGAACCCTGGTTACATTGTCCTAAGTAAACAGGGTTGGGCTGTTTTTGTATTTATGAATTCAACTTTAGATTACTGAGCAAGGTTAATTGCAACTCTGTCCCCGAGGTGAGGCCTTTACTCAGGTTTACTTAAGTATCTGTACTTCTGCCAGTATTGAAAAATTCTGTGTATTTGAATTGGTAATTATAGAGGAACAAGAACCCAATTCAGATCTTGTGTGGCTTTTGTTTTGTTAACCAGTCTTTTTCAAAGATGTAACAGATGCAAGTATTTAGTTTGGAAATGCGTGAAGTTAAACAGACCTATCGGAGGCCAAAAGTCCCTCAAGGAATTAAAGGAGAGAAAATGATTTGATATTTTGGCCATTTCTGTAATTCCACAGATCCAGTAATTGTATAGGTGGATGGTGACCATGAGTTTTCCTTTTTTGGTTACATTGTTAGGCTAAAAATTTGTTTTCCACTTGTCGTTCATCAGTCTTGATGATTATCTGAACATGAGCCAAAGTCAGCCAATAGCGTTGAAGGCATGGCGTTCTCCCTCTCTTTCTCATGATAAATTGGGAGGCTGGCTTTGTGCGAGGAGTATGACAGGAGAGGGGAAGCAGAGCACAGCTGCAGAAAGGATTTTCATCACTTCATCTCAGAAGCATGGGCAGCTCAAAGAGCATGTGCGCACTCAGCAGGTTTCCTTTATCACTGACGGCACACACTTGTGACTAACAGGAGGATTTAACCATGGAAACAGATGGGAATTGTATAACATAGCCCGAACCGTTGGATACCTGGCTGAATAATTACTTCTGCAGCTACAGCACAGCATCCTTTTTAACTCCCGAGAAGATCTAACTTTGTTAAAGAGCATTCTTGGAAGTGTGAAGGGTGGCTTGCTAACCTCATGCCTGCCCCCAGAAGATTTCTGGTGGCGTCCACGTCGCTGCCCCTGGCGCTGGGCTGGGGCTGGAACCTGAGCTTGTACGTGGGGATGCTTCTCGGTCTCATGATGCTCATGATGCTTCTCCTCTGGATGCTTCTCAAACAGCTCAGGAACTCAGTGGCAAAATCGATACTGCAGCCCGTTCGCTCTTTTAGGCAGCCTTGCTTTGAACAGAGGTTGGAGCGTGTGTTGTGAAAAATGGGATAAATCTGCTAAGGCTGCCGGGACTGAGGCTCGTTGGAGTGCTTGAATGTGCCTTTGTAGAATCATGTAAGAAAATGACTTTAAAATGATCTGTTTTGGACTCAAATGCTGAAACTGCCTCACAAAATAATAAAAGCTCGTGATCTTATTTATAGAAACCACTGTTTGTTCCTTTATCAGCTTTATGTGTTTCTTATTCTCAGACGAGCGTGAAGCAGGGAGGCTTATCTGTGTTCTCTCTAAGTAATTAAAAATACAGCTAATTTTATGCAACAGCCATTAAGTGTATTTACACAGGCATAGCTCAAACATCTAAACTGCTGAGTAAAAGCAGAAGCCAAGATTAAATCTGCATCCTGATTCATGCTGATTAAAGCGGTGCGTTCAGTAGGCCAATTTGCACTCCTCTCATCTCATTTTGGTGGATTGGCAGGAGGGATATTAAGAATTTCTGCTAATGAAATATATAAAAGGTGCTGTGTTACCTTGTTTTTAAATAGTGTACATATCAGGGGGCAAAGTAGCATGAGACTCGAGGCAAAAAGCTAGACGCAATGCCTTTGAACATTCCTCAGGGATATAAAAGTAACTAATATACCTGACATGTGAGGGGGTCTTATATGTTGTAGGAAGCAATGTATGCCTTTTTCCAGTCACCGGACCTCACACCAGCAGAACACGTGATCGATCCACTACCAACATCAAATCAGCAAATGCATGAATATCTTTTGGAGAAATGATGTTCTTCTCTTCAGTAGAGTTCCAGGGACATAAAGAAAAAGTGCCAAGACAATAGAGCTTTTAATGTGTTTTATTTTTATTCCTCTTCAGTCATTAGTCAGGGGAGGTCACGCAGTCTTTGAATGATTGAACAGTCTCAACGGGATCAATATCCTGTTAACCCAGAGGAGAGCATGTTCATAACACAGTGACAGCTGATTTCCTTATACAGCAGCACACTCCCATGGTGTCTCTGATGCCTTAACATTAAGATGTGTAAACACCAGCATACGTCTACATTACCTTTAAATTTTAAAGTGCAAGTCAATTAATTTGGAGGTTTTCTTGTTAATACCTCTTTGAGTAGAAATAAATAGAAGGTGGTAGTATGGCTGTGATATCCAGCTTATCCAGCTACCAAAACCTCTAAAGGTCAGCTATGCAGACATACTGGATGTAGAAATTTTCTAATGTAGCTCTCTGCAAAAAAAAAAGAAGCATATTGTTCCAAGGTGTCAAGCTGTTTCTGTAAATACTTTCCCAGAGACATGTTTGAAAACACTTCACCATCTCTCAGCTAATTTCACACCAGTGAATCTTAAGGGATTCCTCTTTGACAGATTCAGATACAGGCTATTTCAAACTAATAACAGTTTGTTTATCTGCTCCCTTCAGCTGTACATCAGAGCTCTGGCAGCTCTGGTTTATTTTGCACACGTGTTTTTGAGCTTAAAATTCTCCTTTGGCAACAATAACATAATGTATTTAAATGCAGCATTATGCTAAAACCCTTAGCATAAATCAATCTAGATAGGGAAAAAGTCAGAAGGAGCATTTTCTGTGCTGTAGGTTCCTGCCGGGTCTGCCCTGCAGACAACAGCGAGGTCGACTATGGCCAAGAAATAAAGCACCTGATCTGATGAGGATGAAGAATTCTGCTAAAAATGCTGAATCTGACTCATCCTCTGAGACTGCAGATACAATTTTTAGGACGAGAGGTGTTCAAAACACCCGCTCGAAGATAATAAAATATAATTTAAGGTAAACTATGCCTCTGATCAAAAGAAGAAAAAAAACATTTTATAGCACAGATCTTGTTCTTTTTGTTGCTGTTTTCAACATTTGGAAAGGAAAATAATATAAATAATTAATAAAAGTTGGTTACCAGTAAAGTGGCTACATTAGTATTAAAATTTATAGTTTGAAGTTTAGTTTTTGTTGAATTATCAAATGCTGTCCTCTTGATTTATATACTTTTCACATGTAGCCTGAAAGAAGACGAATTTTCATGATTTAAAATAAATACAGCGTATTCTAAAATGCTTTCAATGTGACATGCCTGCATAGTTTTATGCCGGAGTTTAATTTTGATAGGATTGCTCACCCCCCCCCCCCCACACACACACAACACAAACCATTAACTCTTGATCACTTTCACTAAAAAAGGAAATAGATTTGTCTAAGACGAGTCTGCTCTCAAACATAACGGCAGTGTTTTTGTTCCTTAATTGAAAATGTAGGATCTACCTCCTTTCCTCCATTGCTCCTACACACTACAGCCATAGATGGCTACCTATTAAGAAAGACAGTTTATCTGCTTTTCTAACATTTTATGATGCACATGCCTAAAATGGTGTAAGACACACGATGATGTATTCTTTGAGCCTGGCCTCAGCAAAGTGGAAAGTAGTAAACAGAAGTGATCAGTGGCGGCCCTTTGATTGATGATAGACCTTATTGTCTGTCATTCAGCGCTGGACATATTGAGCTGCGGACGCACAGCTCTGTAACGCAGCTGTCGCAGGGCGCGCCACTCATGAATGAAAACCTCGCGGTGATTTGGTTTTAGAGCTGACAACTCGGAGAGGGGAGTGGGAAGTGAAACCAGAAGTCAGCAGTTTGCAGGATCACTGGCTTGGATGATAAATAACTCAATAGATGTTTCCTCATATATAACCAAATTGATTTTGAAATCCAGATTTAATTTATGATCTTTGAAAGCGCAGTTGACAAAATGATCTCAACTCAAGGTCAGTTTGCTAATTGGTTGGAAGCTTTTGAATCTCTCGCATGAGTTTCCTGTCACACATCTAGTAGATATGAGGTTTTATTGCTGTGCTCTTCAGTTTATAGGCAATATGACAAAGTATGTCTCTTTTTGAAGGGTCCTAGTCCATTAGGCGGACTAGGACCCTGTAGTCTGTATGACTTGACTAATTTTGATTTATTTTTATATTAATCTTTAAAACACAGGAAATCAGTTCATCTACAGGCAGCAACAGGAGAGCAACAGCTGAACAGGTTTTGTGTCACTGCAAATTTTAACACTTTGCAAAGGAAAAAGTTGTGGCCTGTCTCATTTGGGCAGTAGATTAATTATACTGGCTCCACAAAGCTAATTACGTCAATGTTTTTAAGACAGCCAAACTCATCCATCAAATAGTCATTCACAGGAAATTAGAGGAAAATGGCCCGAAAACTAGAATTGAATGTGTTTCTGTTTTTTTTTTATCCCAATAAAATCAATCAGAAGATTCATTCCACGAGGGCAAAATTGATCAATTGTTTCATGAATTTATGCTACTGATCAAGAGGAAGCTGTCTTTGCGCTGTTGATCTTTGAGGGTACTGCAGTTGGCAGCTGTGTTGCACTGTTTACTGCCCAGTGAAAGGAGCAGTAGCTTGTCCCTTATGAGACACGAGCAAATATGATTTTTGAATGAACCGTGTGACTGCGTTAGCTTCTGAGCTAATGAGTGTGGTGACTGACCGCTAATGATGTCCACAGAGAGCTTAATGTTCCCTCTGCCATATTTTTTATTGAATAAAATTGTGTGCACTGGTATACAAAATACAAGGAGAACATCAGGGCCATCTTCCAAAGAATTCATATGAATTTTATTTATTTATTTATTTTTTTAAAAAAGGGTGAAATGTCGCCTCCTGCTGGCGATTAGATGGTGTGCAGGTGTAACAAACTTCCACACTTCCTTTACTTTTCAGACCTGAAAGTTACATGCATCTTTTATCTAAACAATTACCAATCAGTATATATCTGAAACTTTTATTAATATTACTTAAGAAAAAAAATAGTTTATTTGTGAGAGAAGACATTCAGCGAAAATCAGTTTTAGGCTAGTTCAGGCATGAGCATTGGTGTGATGTATAACATTTTTCATTAAAACATGAATCAATTTAATTTTCTCACTATTCTGAAATTCTAAGTGTACAGCTTGTTAACAGTCATTAGCTACATGTAAATACCAGAAGGAGTCAGAACGTTCTTGAATGAAAGAATTGCACACACTATCCAAACACTTCATATGAACCACAAATAACATCTTAAACTGGCAGCTTATCAGAGTCTGAGATATTAAATACTAAAAAAAGAAGTAAAAGGAAGCACATCCATTCAGTTTGTGCAGGTCTGACTCTGGTGACTAGACAATATCTCAAATTATGTGAGAAATAGCTCCATTCAATCTGATATGTTTGTTATTAGCTGCTATACACTTGTTTATTTGGGAATCAAGGAAATTGGCTCCGTGTCAGCCTGGGAGACTGTGAAATGAAACTGTGAGCTTCCGTAACTGGATCACCTCCGAGATGGTGTTCACACTCTCATCTTCTCACAGGTGCTCACTTTAATTAAGGTTTGCTGCGAGGGAGACAACAATAATGATATGTGAGTTGCACCGCGGTGCTTCGCTCTGCTGATCCCTTCCCTCCTATCAGCCATCAAGCATCTCCTGTTTGTGTCCTGTTTGCACATTAACCTCTGAGTAGCCATGCTTGAAAATGCTAAACCAGAGCATGAAACAAAAAATAAACAGAGGCAGAGGCAGCGTGTGAGAAACTGCACTAAATTAAGACTGCACATTAAAATACTGATTTATTATTTAACAGAACACTACATCTCTCAGGCATTGATTCGAGACATTGGAGTAATTATGGGCTCATGCTATTAATCACCTGAAGACATTTTCTCATATGCCATTCTGGTTTCTGGGTGGAAGGCAACAAAGTACTTTTATAAGTAATATATGTGAGGCATGGCACTGGCTAGAGTGGCGAGGTAGAAATGAGGTGCCTTTAAACTGTTCATCGTAGTGGATCAATGCAATATTACAATTACAGTGCAGGTCAGCTTGACCAAAAACTGAAGAAAAGATCAAGCAAATCAAATTAGATAAAAGGGAAAATGAACTGGGAATCTGACACAAAATGATGGTGCAGCTCCCGTCAATGCAGACAGGAGCACCTCCAATTCCAGGAAATAACAGTTAAGTAATAAATGAACTGAATCTTAGTTTAATCTACTTCCTAAACTCAGCACATCCAACATCACCCAAATTTCCCCCTCCTTCATGCCACACTTGGCACATTCCTACCAGGAAGCTGACCATAAAAGGAGTCAAACAGGACACAGGCTGGGGTCTTGCAGTTCCTGGACCCAAGGTGAAGATAACAAACAAAATGATCAATACATGTCTTAAAGCTTGGGGCCTTCTTTCAGATTCTAGGCATTTCCAGCTGACTAACTTTATACTCCAGCTAACTGCTAATTGGGATTTCACACAGAATATACATGGTCTTATAATATGCATGCATTTTTATAAGCTACCCAGCAACATATTTGCAGCATTCAGCTTTTGAAGGGGATCCAGGACCATTACTCAGATGTTTATGGCAAGCATATGTATGAAGAACTACAAGTAAAAACCTGTAAGAAAAGCATGATTTGGACCTTCAGTAAGGTACAGTATAACAGAACATACTGGGTCATACTGGGCCCACTTCAATTAAACATGTGACCTGAAGGGAATAACATATTGTCAGAGATGAGATCCGCTGGCTGTGAACATTTGGAGGAACCTTTAACCGCTGTATGAAAGTCACTCACGTGACTTGAAGCCTGAGCTAACTATCTTGTGTTTGGCAGCGAGTGAAAGCCAACACTGCCTGCAGATGAGGCAGTGCATCTTGTCAGCTTTCCTTTTGTGAGGAGGAGTTTTAGGGGGCAGAAAAAACAGAGCTTACCTGACTCCAGATCATCCGTGTGGAGCAGAAGACGCACACCTGTTGGTAAGAACAAAAACGTATTGTGGAGCAGTTCCACTGGATTTATGCTGTTTTTGACAGTTTCATGCTGATAAAGCCTATTTTAATCATTTTCTAATCTTTTCCTTTCCTTTCAGTTGGCAGCAATTATCTTCCATCAGCAATAAAAAAGTATGGTAAGTGTGTCCTGTCATTATTTTGTGTTCTGTGAATTGGGAAGCGATGTAAAGTGCCAAGAATCCTTCCTGGTGAGAGCAGTGAGTTAAGCTGCAGCTCCAGGGCTTTGTTTGTGCAATGAAGTGTCTTGACTCTTGAAAGATCATTGCCTTTTCAAGCCACTGTGATACTTGCTCTGAAACTATGCCCGTCACAAACCCCTCAATCATCTGGCTTGCATGCAGCCCTAAATTAATTTTCCTCCCATATATTTAACCGAATTCTCATTTTTCCAATTTCCTTTTTCCACGAAGACTCGGTTTGCGCAGAGACCCTGACTTTCTGATGAGCTTCATTTCACTGAAAGGACTTTCCGTGAAGATGCACTCATTAGAAAAACATTAGCGTGCCTTGCGCCGTATACTTACATTGGCACAAAAAGAGAAGCGGCAGCTTCATTTGATATCCTTGATTTGATTTTTATCCCCATCAGTGTGCTGAGACACCTCAGACTGTCTAATGAGGACACGCAAAGCAGGAACTCAGTTTCAGCTGATGACGGTGGTCTAGCTTGTGCCATATTGTGTTACCATGTACATGGAAACTGCAGACAACTGTGTCTATTGTATCCCCGCTGGCTTACAATTTCATCAAAGGGCAGTTGGGAGATGGCTGAAAAAGGAGGCTGCTCCTTCTTTACTTGAAAAGTAAAATAAGTGAATAAAATGACCACATTTAGAGGTTCAGTGTTACTTCTTATTGAACTTTAATCAAAATCAAGTTGGGCAGCACTGTTATTGGATGGACTAAATAGGTGAGAAAGACAAACATGCAGTTTGTGGGCACGTCCTCCTTTTTACAAACCATTGATCATGAACAAAAAGTTATTCTGGGCGGGTATCGCTTTTATATATCTCCCACTAATGTACAGAATACGTCACTTCACTCATTATCAAACATCCTGCCAGATTTTATTCACAGCTTTTCATGTGCAAAAAAACTTTCAAACAGTCCAAATCATGTGAAAGGCTTCACAGGATGTTGATGACACTACTCAGTTCATTTTTATTTTATTTATATAGCTCCAAATCACAACAAACAGGCGTACGTACCAAATACAAATTAACTTCTTTGGAAAGAGCAAATTTCTATAAATATATCCAAAATTTCTGATGGTTCTCTCTGCCATTTTCCCAGTGGGAATTTTTTAAATAGTAAATTGTTTACAACAGCCAAAGAGCAGAACGAGATATATTAAATCAATTTATTCACGCTCACTGACGAGGAAGAAGTTTTATTTCCTCCCTAAAGAGAGAGGATGTGTGCGCTCGAGTGCCATCTTCCTCCTGGAATTTTTTCAGCCAAATCCGAGCTGGTCAGCTTGGAGGCAGTTGCTAAACTGACTTTTTGCATGTCATTTCATGTCAAATGAATTGAGCTCAGACCTGATCTTGACCCCAGTCTTCAGTGTCATCTGGAGAAAAGATCATTCTCATGTCAAAGTAAAAGTTTATACGGGACTCTTTATACATGGTTTTCCCATCTCACGTCACTTTCATACGACTGATTTGTAAATGGTGTTTGCATTTCAGGACAGTCCATCTTGTAGGTGCCACATGATGGGGATTAAAAACCACTTAATATCTGTATTTTTTTAATAGCAGGAGGAAACTCTTCTGGTTTATAATAACAGGTTGTAGAAGTTGACCTCAGTAAACACGAGTTTCTGGTCTAAACTCAAGATTGCCACAGTGAAAATGCCCAACCAGATGGTCAAAGTGAATTTCCATCTTTTACATACAGTGTGTCTCAGTAGTGTAGTGGTTTACACATGCTGGTTCATTTCCAGCCAGAGACACAAATTCCCTTTGGGGTTGCAATAGGAGGGGCATCTGGTAGGTGCAAACATGTGGAGCTACCCGCTGTGGTGCCCCCTGTGATGAAGGAGCAGCTAAAAAAGAGCTGTTATATGTCTTAGCAGAAAATCTGAATGCTAAAATTTTGTAGTAAAACGCAGAATGAACAACAATGCTAAAGGTTTCCTAATGTGTGATTGTCCCATCAAAAATATGTATTGTTTTTGAGAGATTGTGGTGCCAAATTGAACTGGCTGTCAATGCGCACAGAATAAACGCTGCGGCGGCGGCGTTGACACTTCAAGGTAAGCACTGCCAGGCTGCAGCAGGAGGTCGTTCTCTTGAGCACAAAGCAACATTCATAAGCCTTTTGTTTGTACCATTTGTTCTGGATTTGAAAATGCAGAATAGCGCGCACAAATGAAGCACAATAGAAATAATAGAAACATTGACTAAGAGGCGTAGGAGAAGATATTTGTTCACTTTTCCCACCTGCACAGTTTACTGCAGCTGAGGCAAATGTTTTATTGCTTCTTCTACAAATGGTCTTTTCCCCTGAGAATGTGAGATGAGATTTTTTTTTTTTTTTTTTTAAATTACCTGCTGACAAAAAGCAGCAGTCAGACCTGATTTAGGTTCTACTTAAAATATTGCCTCACTGTTGGGATGGACAACAGTTAAAGCCATGTGGGGCTTTGCTGCTGCCAACACTCCTTCGCAATTTTCAATATCTTTAAATTTTTATGCCCATGGAATGAAATGTATCTGCTGGAGTTTTATTCGTGGCAGAGAAGGGCACCGCGTGAAGCACCATGTAGCCTACTAGCTGAAATGGTCCTGAACTCATGAGTCTTGCTACTGATTTACTACTACTGCACTTCCCCTGAGAACTGATCTGTGAAGGATTTAATTTTAAGTGCATCATGTAAACGATAAATTACATTATTGTTTCGTGTCATGTATAATTCTGGTCAGCTCTAGTAACAACCTACGTGTGAAAGTACAGTGGGCACTGGGTATATAAAACGCATGCATATGTTCTCTTACACAAGTGCATCCACATCAAGAAAGATGAAGGAAACATTTGTTTGTTACAAATATTTTTATTACTCTCATATGTTGCTTTCTTCCTACAGGCGTACCGAGGCAGCGTCAGACCTTACGTCAACTTCAACGCCAAACACGATGCTGAAATCCTCCATAAGGCCATGAAAGGAATTGGTCAGTTTTCCTCACATTTTCCCACCGGCACTAGCGTGTCATACCACATTAACTGACTCTGGTATACGATATTTCACACGGGAAAGATGGGAAAAAACTCCAAAACATTAATTTTGTGCACAGTTAAGTCTTTTTAGTTGCTTGAGTGTGTTTATTTATTTGGCTGGCAGCTGTCTGGGTCATTCAATTAAAAATCTCTGCTTCTAAAAGTGGGGGACTAAATATAAAATGGCTGCAATTCCTTAACAGTCAGTGCACAATTTTCGTAAAACCTGTTGAATTAAAGCTGAAAAGCTTTAATTCAACTTAATCACATGCTGATTGCTTGATTGGAGGTCCACTGTGGCGGTGCACAGAGGCTCAAAAAAATGTGTTGATGTCTAACAAATTATGGACCTAGCTGTAGATATAGCATTACCAGTCATTTCATCCCATATTAATTTCAAGTGAAAGTTATCTTTTTATTTTGTTTATGTGTCAGTAGTGTTTGTAAATACAGGAGAAGCTGTTAAAGCAGATAATGAGTTTATCCTGCATCCCTCTAAACTCACTGTCAGAGGATCCCAGCTGGTGCAATCATCTGGAAATCATTTTATTTTTCCAGTAGATTTGTAGCAGTTAGAGAATCACTGACTTTTTTACTGTAATTTTAATAATACTGTAAAAAAAATTTGTAAAAAAAAAAAAAAGTCTTCAAGAGATTATATTTTTTATCCTTTTAATGTCAAAGTGTGCACATGTTTCAAAGGTTAAATAGTGCTGCTTGAATTATGTTTTCTATGAATTGACAAACCTGATCTCACATGTCAGTAAAATGTTGACTGCATTTTTTTTTTCTGCCAAAATGATGATGTTGGACACTATCATCTTGCAGCAACTAAAGCATTTTTATACCACAGGTTTAAAGTCATTAAACCGTAATGCATAAGTCCAAAGTGACTTGCATGATAGTATATGATCTAATTAGAAAACCTCTGGTTTTCTTTCTGCACATTAACATATGGACTCAGGATGGAAAAGCCTGCGTGCACTTCTAATGCCCATCATCCACCTCATTCACTCAAAAATGTCTGAACATATTCCATGCAACAATTACATTTGTTTACTGTAGTATAACAAATCATTTCTTCAAGGTTGCTATGGGCAAATAAGGTGTGAGGGTGTATGAGTAAGGTGAGTGAATTATTTAGTTACTGATGCCAAACAGCTTTTAGATCTAACACTGGTGCCTGTGCATCACTAAAACACACCCCTTGCACCTCCTAAGCGATTAAATTTGTTTCTTTATTTTTTTTGGTGGAGCTGGTGTTTTAGCACACGGGACCCAAGCAGTTCACTTTGATGTGCAAAACCCACACGAAACAAAACACAGCTTAATACTTTGTTGTTTGTGCAACACTGCGCTGAACCTACAGAAACACTCAGAGGAAAAAAATAAGACATTTTCAAAAATCCTGCCTCATAGGTTTAAAGTGCTCTGCAGTGTTGGATAAGTGCTGGACTGTGTGTGTTTGTGTGTGTGTGTGTGTTGTGTGATAACACTGTAAATTATTTTTCCCGACACTTTATGGCCAGTGTGAGCAGAACTATTATATCTAATTAATGGTTTCCCCATCTGCAAACCACTGTGGACTCAAACTTGAAACGGCCGACTCGCACGCTGCTTCAGTGCAGTTCTTTAGTCAGTGCTGTCACTGCAGATCAGCTGGGCTTTGTGCCATAATTACCCTTCACTAATTTAACATTTGATCCCCGAGTGAAAACGCCACATGCTGCTTCAGCCTGTTTGCCTCTCTGAGCCTTTTTCGCTAAGGTTCTGGTGACTTTCACACGCTATTGATTGTTAGATCATAAGCTATGCCGGTCCTTTTGAATCCTGATCTCGTGCTTTAATGGGACTCATTTAGGTTAGGAATATATTCTCAACCAGGTTTTGCTAAGGAGGGCTAGATGTTGGCAAACATCATAATGGATTTTTCTGTTGGAAAAGAAATGAAAAGCTGGTTTGTCTTCACCCACATTCCAGATGATTCCTGCAGGCTTGTTTATGTGAAGCAGAGTAATTTTCCACATGTTTAAATTTTATTTGATTTCTGGTGCAGGTACAGATGAAGATGCCATCCTCATGCTTCTGACGGCCCGCAGCAACGATCAACGCCAGCAAATTAAGGCGGCATACAAAAAGGCCTACGGAAAGGTGAGACGAGCCGTTGGGAATGAAACAGAACCGATTACAGGTCGTGTCATCCACTGTGTATTCCTTAACAAAATCAACCTGGGTGACGGTCAGCTTCACCCCGGGCACTGTCACCTCATAGCAAGATTCTGAGTTCAAATCATATGGGTTTTTTTTTTTTCCAGGTATTCCAAATTTTGGGTTAACTGGTGATTCTAACTATGCTGTTTCCATGAGAGTGAATAGTTGTCTGCCTTTGTGCGCTCGCTGTGGGACGTATTAGCCCTGTTAAGGGTGTTCCCCCGGCTCTTGCCCACATTCAGCCGTTATGTGCTTCCCCACCTTCCTGCACCATCACATCTGCTGTAGAAGCTTTTATGGGGCTCACTAGTAATAAGGCCAATAATGAATACCTATCCACAGTAATAGAAGCGTGTATGTGCACCAGTGTGGTTTGTTGATGCCCAGTTCCAGCTCCATATTTCAACTCTTTGCATGTTTCACATCATGAATCCTTTGTCCTGTGTCATGCTGGGTGCAGCTCCTCACGTCTTCCTCTGTCTCAAAGAAGATGATTTAGCTCCTCTCTCTCTAAGGTAACTTCGTTTTGATTGGTTGGCCTTTGCAAATCAAAGGTTTGAACAGCAGGTGGGTGGGGCTTCTGTCCACACTGACATCATACTGAGCTAAGAATACAAAAAATGGTGGCACTGAGCACTCTGAACCCGGAACTTTTGGCTTAGAGGAGTGATTTGCACTGAAAATAAAATAAGAAAAAAAAACATAACAGGCCCAGTTTAATAGTTCTATCCATCCATCCATCATCTTAAGCTTGCAGGTGTAAAGAATATTATGAAAGAAGAAAGGAGAAAAAAAATACAAAGAGGACTGGAGCCTGTCCCAACTTCCATCTATCATGGGGCAAGAGGCAGGGTACACTTGGGACAGGTGCTAATGTATCACACTCGTGGCCAATTTAGGATAATTCTTTTTAAACTAACAAGCAGGTCTTTGGACTGTGAGAGAGAACTCACACAGGCACGGGGAGGACATGCAAACTTCACACTGAGGCCACAGCCTGGATTTGAGCCCAGGACCTTTTTGTTGTGAGGTGACAGGCCTAAGCACTGCACCATCGTGCCAGACTCGCAATGTAAAATGATTAAAGGATTAATCCACTATGTTAAAAATAAAAACATTTTTGCTTGTGTGTAAATGTGTGTAAATAAAAACTCAACATTGCACTTGATTACAATTTTGAGCTTCATATTTTCCCTGAATGAGCTCTCCAGGGTGACTTCATCAATTATGTACCAGGTGCAACTGATGGATGGGTAAAGCCTTATAACCTACAGGTGGAAATATTATTTCCCAACTGTGTCTAAACAGGTGGAATTTTGCATGCAGAACCTTTGCTTGTAATGTATTCACATTGTTATATTAAGTGAGGAATCTTGCTGGTTTTCCACCACTGGCTGTCTCCAATTCAACATTTTAATGGCAAAAAGGTGGTCAAAATTTTCTGTGATTCAAAGGGAAAGATTTTGGACTGACGTTCAGCATTTCTCCAGGGAACAAGTCCTCAAATAAGTGTCAGGAAGGGCAGTCCTCTGCAGTCCCTGCGGATGCCCTGCACTGCAGCTAGTTAGACAGAATCTGGCCATTTTAAGCATCCATTCGCTCACCGTTTCATCACACTGTGAAGATTTTTTTTCCTCCTCCTGTGGATTGAAAGCAGCAAGCTAATTTGCTTTCTGCCTCCAGTATAAATAGATGGAGGAGTTTGAGAGAGCACAGGTATATCACAAAGTAGCTCCTGGGAGAACTCTGAATATTACAGCGTTTTATCAAAATGGCCCAGAACATGAGACCGTTTACTTTGCTTACTATTCCAGAAAATCTTTATTAGATCTTTTAAAATGTAATGACTGCCTTAAACAACTGCGCTCAGTTGCAAAAACAACTGAAGACAGCACAATGATCCCTGAGTCTATTTTTTATTTTATTTTATTTTTTTAAAATCTCTATAAACTGGAGGACATCCTTTTTGCTCTATCAGTTTCCTTTTTACACTCTCTCTTTGGTATTTGATTTTGTCTGAAATCTGAAAAATTAAACTGATTTCTTATAAGAAAAACAAAAGAGCTGGATTGTGTTATCCAGAAATATGGGGATTTTCTGCTCTTGTCTAATGTATTCAGCTGGAACTGTGATTGCAGGACTTCTCCGAAGAGCACTTGGCCGAGCACGCTGCTGTGGGTGTTTTTGTATACACAAATACAGCCTCATACTCAAATAACAATGCTATATGCTGTTGCTCATTTCGTTCCTGCGATGCACATCATTAGAGGCAGAAAAGAATTTAGACAAAGCTAGCTGTGAGCAATTTGCAAAGTAAATACATTTTCCTTTCCTGCAGGTCATGTTGAGTGCTCTTGAAGTGTAAGTGATGCAGTGAGATGTAATTCTTGCCCTCATCTTTTTCACATCAAGAAACCCAATGCCCACTTTGTGTTTTCTGAACTTATTTGTTCTGCTATAACTGTTTCAATGTTGGGAGATTATGTAGCTTACATAACCTTCACTGTTAATAATACAGTTATTACTGTTTTTGCCCCTCTCATCGTGAAGCCAATTAATCATTATTTGACTGCAGGACTTGGTCAGTGCACTGAAATCTGAGCTCGGTGGGCTGTTTGAGAGTCTGATTGTGGCCTTGATGACTCCATCTGTCTTATATGACGCTTCTCAACTGCAAAAGGCTCTCAAGGTAACAAATGCTCTACTTAAAAATGTTGGGCTGATACCATTACTGATGTTTGGCTGATTTTGTGTGTTTTTGTTGTTTTTATTCTCTACTTTGTGCAATGAAACAAAATAAAACACACTATTTTTTAATATTCAGTAATTTTCCCGTTGATATCGGGCAACAAAGCTGATAATGATGCTCAGGTATACACTGACTTCACAAGCCGGTAGGTGACATCACCATAATTAGATCCAACTTTTATACCGTGTACGTACCCAGCCTCACAAAGAAGCCAGTCCACAGGCAGCATGAGAATTGAGAAGGTTTAATTTATTTTATCTACATTACAATGAGTTCCAACATCAGCAAAAAAGCATCTAATGCATGAAAAATGGTGCATAGAGGACATTTAATCATTGCTACTAAGACATTATGCACACTACCAGCTCCCTGCCTCTCTTTAGCCCGCATAAATAGAACTGAAAAGGCTGGTTGGAAAGGTAAAATGTCACCAAGGCATTTTCCTATTTCGCCTTTTTAACTAAAATGAACCCATTTTCTATATAGCAGAAAAAGAGTTCCTGCCACTGTTACTTCTAGTCTTTTAACTCAGCTCAAGATTTATTATAGATTTTTAGGCTAACAGGTAGGATTTCTATTTTACAAAATGGCATTCAAACCATTTCATTTCATAGTAAATCAACAAAAACTGTGACGGAGGCTGCTTGACAAACCCACAAAGAGCATTTATCCAGATCTCTGCTGCACATTTATGGTTCACTTTTATGTCCTTACAGAACATTTACTGATACGTTGCAGTGCCGTGATCAAGCTCATTTCCAGCAGCTGTTTTCAGCCAAAAGCCAGGGCTCGGCTCCAGAGCAGGATTGCTCGGGGGTGCATCTGAAATTAGTGGGAGTGCACTTGTGCTGACAGCTAAAAGTGATCGTCATCCATTAAAAAGGGATTACTCAGACTTCTTATTATCTGATTACTCACTCGGTTTTGGTAGGTCTACAGATTCTTTTAACCGGATCAAACGACCATTGCATGCAAATACACATTTTTATGTGTGTGATAAAGTATCACAAAGATAAGTCTTTGGAAGACTTTAACATTTCTAGCAACCAAAGAGACTTACCATAATCACTTTATAGTATTTATCTTTGGCGATCAAACATTTGTTAGTTGTAATTCCCCTTTTTAGGCTTCCTATATTAAGAAACTACATTGTAATTAACATGATTTTGCATTAAGGTAGCTACAGCTGAAGTAGAAAAATGTTAAACTGCAGGCTCATTGCATTGGACATTGCAGCTGTTTGCTGCAGGACATCAGAGGATTCAACAGCGGCTTTTGCAGGCCTGTCACTTTCCTCTGACGTCCTGCAGCAAATAGCTGGTGGATAAATGATCATTTCTTTATCTAACAGCTAAATTTAAATTAGATTGTTTAAATTACAACATTTATTATCTGGATTTGGTGGTCGACAAGAATAAGCTTAAAGGAAAGTGAATGTTGGACCAGTTTGTCAAAAGTGTGCAGGAGGTCTAATTTAGCTCTGTTTGTAGCTTATTTCCCACCACTGAATAAAACAGTTCCTGACTGGCAGACTTAACTCGGAATTTAGAACTTAATAACTGGAAACTTTCTAACTCAGAAGTGTGAGTTAGTGAGTTAACATTTTGAGATATCTTTCTTCAAATTTTGAGATAATGGCCTGAAACTGTGACTTGTGGATGGCGATGTTTTTCAGCGGGGGAAACGAGCTTCCACATCGTCTGATAGCAGTAACGGCTGTAATGGCTGCCGGGTCGTGTTCTTGTTGCAGAGCTCTCCTCTTTCTAATTATTTTGGTTCCTTAATGTGCTCATGGCTAAAACATGTTTAACATTGATAACTAAGGCAAAACCAAAAAAAGCAGTTTGATGCAAAAAAAGCATTGCTAAAAAAAAAAAAAAAAGTTTTGTCACAGGTACTGCATGGACGTATTTAGCCTTTATTAAGAATGTAGATCATCTTTTAAAAAAAAAAAGAAAAAAAAAAGCTGATATCTACTTAGTAGCAGCCACAGCAAAGTCCACGCTCAATACTACTATACAAACAGAAATAAACTAGAAGCTCGAAAGCCTCTAGTACCATAGCTCTTCTCCTTTGCCTATAGATTCTGCACATTCATATGCAGATTATATCTGTAAATTTGCTAATTTCAACTTTCTCTCTCTCTCTGCTTCAAATCTATTTAGGGGCAGCAGTTAAGGCAGCTTTTTTGAGCCACTCTGAAGATGTCAGATCAAACTGGATGTATTGTTTGGTAGCTTAGATGTTGCAGACATTTTTATGTCTGCTCCTTTTCCCGTCACACAAGGCTCATGAAGTTTGAAGGGAGCCGCCTGAAGCAAACACATTCAGCAAATGCTCGGATCCTCACTTGAGTTACACATGAGAATTTTTTTTTCTCTCTCATTATTCTTCAGGCACATTTACATTCGCATTACCCGAGTGCAAAAGTGTTTAGTCAAAGTGAAAGCAAAGCATTTAGGACTTGGCCTCAACACTCCTATCACACCTACTCCTCCATTAGTTTGGTTTGTCAGACGTTCTTTGCTGTAAGGTTAATTGCAGCACAGAGAAGTGAACGTCAAAGATAATTCTCCTTAGTGCCGAACCTATCCGTTCTCCAATTGCAAACCTTTTAAGTGTGCTACGCTCTCAAGTTGTTGTTCTCTTATTATCTTCAGCTATTTCTATAATTTTCTTTATTCGTTTTTAGATTTTGTTTTTAAATTACTAATCCACGATATAGTATAATACTGTGTTTGGTTCCCAGGGTGCCGGGACTGAAGATGAAGTGCTAATTGAGATCCTGAGCTCCAGGACTGGCGAGCAGATTAGAGAAATCACCAAAGTGTACAAGAAAGGTGACGCACGCCACTGATGAAGACACAGACAAATATGGTTACTGTGACCACTACAAACAATGACACATCAGCAGTAGAAAACCACATGAAGATCTTTTTCTTTAGTTTTACCTGACACCTCATCAGCAGGAGATATCTCAAAATTAGAGCTCACTTCTGAAAAGTAGAATGTTTTGGTTTTGGCAGTTTTTGGCACAAAAGCGAATTGATTATGTTGAAGATCATGTTTTGATTAAAGCTGCGTTCCATGGACAAGGTTATGGTTGCCATAGTTAAAATAATACCCACAGTCATATTTAAAGGAATCCAGTATTGACTGTTGGTAGCAAATGAGAACTGAAAAATCCTGACTAACAGCTGAGGACGACGAGCCAGGTCATGACAGTACTGAAACAGATCTGCCGCTCCTAAGTCATCATTTTTTCAATGTGCAGGGTTGTTGTTGTGAAGGAACATATTTTTTATTTAACAAAATTGAAAAAAGTGAAGCAAAGTGTAGCAAGCTGCATTCACACACTGTAAAGGTGCACAGGCACTCAATGATTTGCTAAGTTACAGAATAATAAAACTAGTAGAATAAAGGACTTCCCTTATTCCCAAGGGGTCACCACAGCACACGGGTCCCCAATTTATCCAATCTTGCAGCCAGCACTAGGAGTATAGTAGCATGCCATAAGTGGAGAATTTCACTCACCAGAACTGGAGCACTGGGGCTGAGGAGGTAGAGCCTACCTGTTGGCTACTAATTGGACAGTTGGTGGAACCCCAAATTGTTCCCATAGCATCTGTTGGTGTGTGTGTGTGTGTGTGTGTGTGTGTGTGTGTGTGTGTGTGTGTGTGTGTGTGTGTGTGTGTGTGTGT
>JAVDPK010001688.1:70728-87243 GCA_034780415.1 Cichlasoma orientale
TGTGTGTGTGTGTGTGTGTGTGTGTGTGTGTGTGTGTGTGTGTGTGTGTGTGTGTGTGTGTGAGAGAGAGAATGTATGGCATAAAATTAAGCAAATATGTTTGTGACTGCATGAATGAGGTTTGTAGCAGCAAGACAAGTTATTTGTCAGATAGTTCAATTAAAATATCTGAAGACCCACCAGTGTCAGTCAGAGAGTCCATAACTGTAAGTCTTACCAATACCTAAATGCACGAGTTATTAATAAATTCACCTTCCATACAGTTAAAAAAAGGGACCTATCTAAAGATTGCCATGCTGTGATCATACAGCAATAATCTTGTTAAGGTAGGGATTTTATCACGGGAGTCTGTGGGGACTGACTCGCTTCTGGAGGCAGCCTCCAGTGGTTGTGTCAGGAAATGCAGTTTTTGGTACTTCAGTTGGCTGCTGCTTAGCAGTGTGCTAGGATTGGATGTGTTGCACAACCGTCTCTACCCCCTCATTTCCTGTCACCTCTCCACTATTGGCTATCAAACAAAGGTTCAAATGTTTCTTTATGTTAGACCATACAAAAAAGTGTCAAATAAGAGGATCTTCTTTTGTCTCATTATATTCTTTTTCATATATATTTGCACCATAAATTGTTAATGTGTGCCTATCGTCAGTTTACAGTGTGCTACAGAAATGACAGTCACAGTACTCAGTACATATAGTTTTTTTTCTTCATACGGATTTATCAAGTCTGCTCTTTTCTCTAGAGCACCACGCTTATTTAAAGCACACAGTGTGGTGCTGATCCCTTTCGCTTCAAGTATAATATGTTCTGTCATCAGAGTAATAAACACACTGCACCTCTGTAACACCTGTCACACTTCAGTGAAAAATCTAACATAGTAGCTGTGAGTAGCGACGAACCACGATGGAAAATATGTGACAACAAAGGACCAAAGGCAGAGAATGCAGTTTATCTGATCTGGACAACAGCGTAGGCCATTAGTCAGCTAATCAAATCTCTGCTTTCACGGCTCATCCTGCAGAACAGAGGACAGCCCGCTGAGCTCGACTGAAATCATTAGCATCTGCCATGAGCAGGAACTGTAAGCAATCATCTGCACCTCTTCTCTTCTTTCCCCCAGAGTTCGGCGGAAAGCTGGAGAAGGATATCTGCGGTGACACCTCGGGGCACTATCAGAGACTGCTGGTGATCCTGCTGCAGGTAGAGAGGGGCACTGCTGGAAAGACTTATGTTTCTTTCCCTGATAATGAGATCCACTGTTGGTGCCATTAGAAAGTCATGAGAGGTGTAGGCTGGAAAGGGGGGAGGGTGACGGCAGTACGTTTGGTTTCTGTAATCTGTTTTAGTTTACAGGCAGAAAAGTAATCTTCATGGTTCTGGTAAACTCGGGGGATAATTTAATTAGGTGATCAGATGTTACCCGGGCTGAGAGGTCTAGGCTCAGTGTTTCCATCCGCACTGACCTACTTTTGCTTTCTGTTTATCCACCTGTCTTTGTACCTGTCTGGTATCCTGTCTTTCTGTTTTCGTCTGGCTGCAAAGGGGAGCAGGGAGGAGGGAGTAGACGAGGAAAAGATCGAAAAAGACGCTGAGGTAAGAAGGAGGAACATGAGATAAAAATACTGGTGTCAAGAGCCGGATTTCTGCTTGCAGCTTTGTGAGTTTGTCCAGTGAGTTCAAGCAACTTCAACACTACATTAACAAGGAATCCTTTTTTTTTTTTTTATCATCAGCTCCTAAATGGAGATTATTTAAAATTGTGAATCACACAAAGCTACTATAGTAGAATATGAATAAAGCTATAGTTGGAAATGACGAAAATTGGCCCCCTTTAAAATTTATGCTTTCTGAACAT
Organism: Cichlasoma orientale; assembly: GCA_034780415.1. NCBI lineage: Eukaryota > Metazoa > Chordata > Actinopteri > Cichliformes > Cichlidae > Cichlasoma > Cichlasoma orientale. Next base: position 72,581 of record JAVDPK010001688.1, read on the forward strand.
GACATAGTGCAGGAAGGCTTAGCGGAGGATTGTGATCATGTGAAAAATAAATAAATAATAATAAATGACCATTCCAAGAAGTTACAGCTCTGTGCCAAAAACCAGTCCTGCACATGCCCCCCTGCACTAAAGTGAACTGTCATGTATGCACTTCGATCTTTGTGCTGAATAAATCATGTGAGCGCCGCCGAGGTGTCAGGAGGGAGATTTTGTTACCTTTGGAGAGACGCAGTCTCACTCGTCCCACATTTCCCCCACATGTGCTAAGCTCACTGCATGGTATTTAATAGATAGGGTATAAATATTCTTATCTTAGTCTCCACACCAATGAAAAATGGGTGCATTGTTCCAAATAGGAAATAATAAGTGTATTTGTTTAAGTGTAATGAAAGGGACCTCTATGGCAGGTTTGTGCCTCAAGGGGTATTTTACACTTTGATATAATTTGTACTGCTTCCTTTATGGGTACCAAAAGTTGGCATTAGACATACAGAGGTGTGTAATAAACCAACAGAAATCCCAATCAACACCAACCTGGTCATTGTACATATTTGTACTAACAATAAAAGCTACTTAACCTTTAATGAAGACCTATATGATGGAAATTATAAACTGAATATTGAGCTGGGAATTGGATCCAGCAGACATGAATATTCAGTAACATGTGCTGAGCTGCTCTGCGATGAAATTAAATAAACAATACATAATTTTTTTTTTAAAACAATGGTAAATGAATCGTATTACATTATTATTTTTGGACTCTGTATGTGCAGAGCAGTTTTTTAATCCCTGTTCAGAAATATTTTCATCATATGATCAGAGGAAAGGGTATGAAATCCACATTTTCTTTATAATTGAGAAAAAAAACATTGTTTATTTGGCAGAGAACGAAGCTGATAAATCATGTCAACTCAAGGTTGCTGTGTTTGTGTGGTCTTCCGTTACAGGACTTGTACACTGCCGGTGAGGGAAAGTTTGGCACAGATGAGGAAAAATTTATCACAATTCTGGGCAACAGGAGCACTGAGCATCTCAGAAAAGGTGAGCTCGCCAGTTTGTTTGTGCCGGTGCATTTGGGCGTTGTGACGTGCACGTGGTGTGCGAGGCAAACACTGAAAGAACACAAAATTTAAACAAAAAGCACTAAGAAATGCACTGTGCAGGAAATGCCACTGAAGCATGTTTAAACGGCACAGAACCCGGAGACGGGAAAGCGCACGAGTCAGATGTGACAAACGGCACTCGGGAAAGATGGGGCAGAGAGGATGAGGTAGTGAGATGGATGCCAAAAATGAACGCACTTGAAGAGCAGGAATCAATCATGTGAACCACCAGGGAAATAAATCTCAGGTGGGAACATGATCATAAAAAGCAATGAGAACTGTTTAGCTGCATGTGGTACCATATTCTGGCACGAGCAAGTCTTCAAACAACAACAAAAAATATCACTTGTTAGCCAGTTTCTACCAAATCATTCACTAACATGTATCTTCTGATCTGGTAACAAGTTTGGAGACAAATATTTGGTAAAATAACATAACACCAGTAAAATAAATAAACAAAACATAATCTCATAATTAGAAACCAGTATAAAAATAACATATAAGAGGGCAAATAAACCTGCCCAAACAGCTATCCTAACCTGTTCTCTGAACTGTAAAAATCATGGTTCTTATTAAGGGGCATTAAGCTAAGATATGATAAAACTTTATTAATCCCACAGTGGAAATGCATCTGTTACCGGAGCAGTGAGAGAAGGTGCAAAAAAACAAGGGAAACATGCAAAAATGGAACAAAAATATTGCACAGTGACACATTGATGGGCTTTCTTTCATTTCTGTGACCGTTATTGTGTTAGATTATATAATCTGATGGCTGTGGGCAGGAATGATCTGCAGTAGCGCTCCTTCCACTTAAAGTCTTGTGCTGAAGGAGCTGCTCAGGGACTTCAGTGGGGTGCAGGGGGTGGGAGGGATTGACCATGATTGATGTCACCTTGGCTAGCATCCTTCTGTTCGCCACCTCCTCCTTCATCCTCCTTTCCCCTCCTCACCTGCTGGGGGTGGGGGGTGACTTGGGGGGGGGGTGATCTAGAGCTGCAGGTGATGGTGGTGGGGGCCCCTTGATGACAGTAGGGGTTGGAGCAGAGTAATCTGTGGGGAGCTGAGGTGTGAAGGGCTGCAGCTGAGAGGAGTGATCTCCAAAGGTGACTTTCCCATCCCCACTTTTGCCACGGCCTGAGATGCGTTTCAGACTTCTCCACACATTTCGGACATTGCTCCTCTCTGGGCACTGCTCCACATTCTCCCTGCACCTTTTCTTACACCTCCTGATGTTGTGCTTCAGCTCCAGCTGTACTCTCTGCAGCTCCTCCTTGTCCCCTAAGATGAAGGCCCTCAACTAATCTTCTCCACAACTGTTCATTTGTCAGGAAGGAGTCCAAGCCATGTCCGTGCCTTTAAAGTAAACAGCAGACAATCTGTGTCATTTTTGTGGACCGTCTCTTTTGCATTTGCTCCAACATTCAGTTGTTGAGTGATGAGGCTGTGAGGAATACCAGGAACATGTCAGTTACCTCAGTTTACACTAATGCCTCTGTATCTGTGCCAGTTAATTCTGTTTGTTTAAAATATACCAGGACAGGCTTATTCCTGTTTATGTCAGGAATAGTACACAGAAAAAAAAGACTGTGTGGCTTTTAGCATGAGACACAGTATGGCAAGTCTATTGGGTTTAATCCATCCACCCATCCATCCATCCATCCATCCATCCATCCACCCACCCACCCATGAATGAACAAAATCTGTGACAAGGGCCAGCCCTGGTGTAGTCCAATAGGCTCATGGTGCTCTCTCGGGGCCCACCACCCACAGGAGGCGGTTCGGTGCGATGTGGACCCGACAGCAGTTGGGATTGAGGCCCTAGCAGTCCAGTCCCTGGTTGCAAGGACTGCCTTTTGGTACACTATAGATCATACAAAATATAATGCAGTAAACTCAACAAAACACACTCATATTGTCTACAAAGAGATCATCTAAGGACTGAAACTGATATTTTTTGCCCTGAAGTGAAAACCGACTCATGTTGAAAATGGCTCGATGCTTTTCATGCTGAAGAGGATTTATTTCACTCTTATAACAACATGTGTGAGTATCTTTTGTTTTTTTGCAGTATTTGAGGCCTACAAGAAGCTCTCTGGCTCCGACATAGAGGACAGCATTAAAGGCGAGACCACTGGGAATCTGGAGAACTTGCTGCTGGCTGTTGGTGAGAGCCACAATTTATCTGGCTGATAATTTAGGCGTCACATATTGTGACAAGGAATCAGGATCTCTCTCGGGGTTTGTTCTGTCAAGAAACGTGACACGTGATAGTAAAAATAAACGGCATAAAGTGTCAGCTTAACGTGACAAAAAAATGCAGTCTTGCACACGGCCTCATCAGTTTTTGTCTTTATGCTCCACAGTGAAATGTGCCAGGAGCATCCCAAAGTTTTTTGCTGAGAGCCTGTATAAATCTATGAGGGTATGTATCATTATCACATCCCTTAGCTGTAGGCTAATTAATGAAAATACTCACCAACCACTTCAGTATGTACACCTTTGAAATATAATGACATTTTTATTGGTGCTACCAAAAATAATTTTCAAACTTCACTCTGACTCTGTCAAAAAAAAAAAAATTATCTAAATAATTATATAAATAATATATATATATATATATATAAAAATGGACTACATTACATTTTGAGGTTGGTGTTAAAATCATTTTTGGCCATTTTTAATACCAAATTTTTTAAACTGTTTGCAAAATGAACAAACATTTTTTTCAAAATGTTGACTCACTGTTTGAAGTGCAAATTCAAGGTTCACTCTGTGATAAATGTACAGTTATGGAATAAAGAAAAAAAGTAGACCTTCAGTTCAAATGCCGGATACGTCAGGACCTCGGCACAACACACGACTTAATCAACCACGTGTTAGCCAGTCTTCCCAAGCGTTGGCATCCCAGCAAATTCATGCCAAGGTCAGACCATGCACTGCTCAGAGAAACCCAGGAGCTCCGGCTCCGGTGGACTCTACAAACAGTAACTCTGTCAAAGACTTCTAATAGACTTTTTCACTTTGCAGCGATTACTAGAATGGTGTGAAATAATGTTCACAAACTACAAAGCCTACTTTTTTTTGTTCTGCTTATTAAAATGTCATTATTTATGGCAGATCGCCACACTGGGATGAATCTTAACAAGTGCGCAATATTTTACTCTAGTGCCCAAAGTGATGCGGTTTGATCTGATTGTGACAGAAAATTTGAATGATGATGCTTTGTGTGTTTGTGTGACTACAACTGCACTGAATTCCATGCATTAACTACCGAACGTGCGTGCGTGCGTGCGGTTAGCGAGCGGGAACTGACGATGGCACCCTGATGAGGATAATGGTGTCAAGGAGTGAGGTGGACATGCTGGACATCAGAGCCAGCTTCAAGAAGATGTATGGACAGTCTCTCTACACCACCATCCAGGTAGGGCTTCAGCCTCCTCAGGGTTTCTGTTCATCCCCCTGTGCTGCTCTTTATGACAGTCGTTTCCTTCAGAAGAATAAAACATTGCTGTAAAGTGTCATTTTCTTCAGTCTTCTCCATGTTCTGCTAAATATACTCATCTGTCCCTCTGCGTGACTTCAGAGCACCAGCTGGGTTTACTATGGATATGCTGCTTATGCACCACTCACGTCAGTGCAGTGATGGATTGGGGATTAGTGATTTACTTTAAATGTCTTTTTCAGTGTGCTTCCCTTCTTTTCACACACGATGAAGTGAATAATCTATTCTCCTAATGCCAGATGTTCCTGCATTGAAGAGTTATTACGATCCTCCCGTAGAAATAAATGGACGATACTGAATAGATAATAACACATTATGAAATAATCTTTGAATAAATATATAATAACTTTTTTTTACACTTTTAGTAGAGTTAATCTTTCCTTAATTATAGCAGTTATTCTACAAATGTCCCCACTTTTTAAATAATTTATATTTCATCCTGCATGCTCAGTCCTCATACTCTGCACTATTCACTTTGCCTTCCAAATGGACCAGAGGTACATACAAATTTAGCTAATTACATTAATTACACCTGTGCTGTTCTTGCTATTCTAATAAGATGTTTATGTCCGACAGTAGCTGCCATAATTAAATGATATCTAACTTATAAATAATGTTAATCTCAACACTCAAGTCATAATTATGACTCAGGGCCTTTTTTTTCTTTTTTTACTTCTTTTCCTTTAAAATTTCAATGACGAGTGATTTTAAAGTGACATTAAACAAATTCTTTGCTTCAGCTTATCAATATGACCTAAACACGGATGGCATCGTCTAATGGATACTGAATAATGAACCGTGAGTAATTAGGCTGGAGTATTAAATCTTATAAAAATGAGGTCTCAGTTGTGCAGGAAGCACTTATGGTTACTGTCACTAGCCTTCCCTTAGTATGGAAAATGACTGATGGTAGGACAACTCGAGTATCTTTCCCCAGCAAAGTGGGAAAAGGGCAAAGACAGAGTCATCAAGAGTAAACTTTCAAGAAGCAGTTAAGAAAATGGATCTATTCAGAATAAAAATGCTCGATAAAAATCCTAACTTGGCTGTTCAAAAGAAAAAAAAAAGAGTGATTTCTAAAATGAATCAAACAGATGAATAAATGTAAAAGGTTCGACCTCACACCCCAAACTAAATGACACTCTTCTTGATTTTTTTTAAATTTTTTAATTAATTTTTTTTTTTTTTTAAAACAGGAAGACACAGATGGAGACTACCAGAAGGCTTTACTCTACCTGTGTGGTGGGAATGATTAATGCAACTTTATGATGCGTTTAGCAGCGATGAATGATGAGCCATCGTTTTGCTGCAAGACAAAGCTTCACCTAAGATGAGGATATTGATCTGTAGCTCTTCTTCCTGACGTTAGTGTGCATTTATTGAACTGGTGTGAATTACCTGAGTGTCATTTTGACTTATGGCAATATTATAGTATGAATATCATTTACTCAGCACTGTTTTTGTTTTTGTTTAATGTCAGAACATACTGCACTAATTTAGTGCTTGGTATGCAAGCAGTTTTGATTTTAATGTAGAGAATAGTGCTTGCTGAAATAACATGTTTAATTAATCTGATATCGATCTTCATGCAGCTCTTTCTCTTGTCAAACATACACACAATGTTAGCAGCTGTTTACCTTATTCGGGGTCACTTCTCACAGCATGTGTTAAATGCAAGTTTGAAAATACAACACTGCTGCTCAATTATTAAACCCTACATGTCAACAACCCCGCCGCTCCCATAAATAACAAATGAGACTCTGATCCAGACTCGACGTGCAACGCGGCTGTCAGTAATCAATAAGTAATGGGACGCTATTACACGTTTGTTGATGCACATAATGACATCTGTTGCCTTCGTGCCAGATGGGGTCCCGAGGTCAGCAGGTGAGAGAGGACTTTGTTCTGTTGGAACTGAACCACAGGGGGGCAGCAGAGTTTGAAACGAGCACAATGTCTTTATAATGTTTCTCATTAGTGATTGATGAGATAGCGTCAACATTTTACTTTAAAATGAATTTTCTTTTCACAAATTAACAAATTCTGATGTAAACTACACTCACCCGTTCATATGAATATCCTATTTTATCACTGCGTATCTTAAGTAACATATAATCTTTATGTATTATTGAAGAGATTTCATGTTACAATATAAGCGCCTTGAGGCGACTGTTGTGATTTGGCGCTATTTAAATAAAGCTGAATTGAATAGAATTAAATTGTCATTTGTGTTCCTATAATTCAGCTTCACATATTTAATAACATATTTAATAACTTCAGATCCTCTGGAACTTTAAAATATGAAGTATTTTAAAGTGAAGTAGAGTTTAAAATAAAGTTTTTATGGGGCCCCTGGGTGGCTCAGGGGTGGAGCAGGCGACCACATTCATGCGCCGCGTCGCGGCGCATGAATGTGGTCGCCTGCTCGAATCGTCGCGAGTTCGAATCCCGGCTTAGTCACCAGTCTGCCCCGCGTCCTTCCCCCACCCCCCGTCTGTCTTTACGATAAAAGCCGCTGTGCCCAATAAAAAGAGTTCTTGATTTTATCAGTAAACTTTATCAGTCCTTTTTGTGGACTGATAAAGTGGGGGCCACAGTTGCTTTATTGGCAGCGTAGAGGGAAACACGGGAAGACACGCGGGTAGATCAGCGACAGGCCGAGAGTCGAACCTACGTCGCCCGCATTGGAACGCAGCATCTAGTCGCCTGCTTCACCACTGAGCCACCCAGGCACCCTGACTGTATACAATGGTTGTTAAGAGTTATGTAAATGTTTAGGTATAAAGTCATTAAATTAACCCTGCACAAAAGTAGCAAAGTGTTTTAATGTGTCAGCATGCTTTCAGGGTGCCTGTGGCTCAGGAGGTAGAGCAGGTCATCTACTGCTCAGAAGGTTGATGGTTCGATTCCTGGCTGCACCAGTCTGTGTGTATGAATGGGTTAACACAAACATGTTGTATAAAGCACTTTGAGTGCTCAGCTAGAAATGTGCTATATAAGAACCAGTCTATTTATCAGAGGCTCCTGTTCTCTCTGCAGACTGTGTTCAATTATATAATAAGTATTTAGCACTGCTGGCTGTTGATGGCAGTCTAATAATTTGAGCCACTTTATTTCAAGCACTTGACTTTTAATGCTGAAAACTGGTCAGATTGAAGTTTTTATGAAAGGAGTTTAATCAGGAACAAGTGTAGTTCAAGATACAAAAACATAAAATCCTAAGTATATTTACACTGCTCAAAAAAAATTAAAGTAACATTTTTAAAACACATCGGCTCTCAATGGTGAAAAAGTCATGCTGGATATCTATACTGATATGGACTGAGTAATGTGTTAATGTGCCACATTGTTTGATGGAAATTAAATGATTAAAATGAGTGGCTGAAATCAAACACACCCCAAAAATCAAAGTGAAAAAAATGATAGGGTAGGCTATTCTATTTTGCCAAAATTGCAGCAACTCAAACTGGTCCTCAGTAGTTTGTATGCATGCCTGACAGCATCAGGGGATGCTCCTAATGAGATGATGGATGGTCTCCTCCCATATCTGGACCAGGGCATCACTGAGCTCCTGGACAGTCTGAGGTGCAACCTGGTGGCGTCAGATGGACTGAAAAAAAATGTCCCAGAGGTGTTCTATTGGATTTATGTCAGGCAAGCGTGGAGGCCAGTCAGTGGTATCAGTTCATATCAATGTTATCAGGACCCACTGCACCAGCAGAGAGTCTAATAATGGGTCCAAGGATTTCATCCCAATACCTAATAGAAGTCAGGGTTCCGTTGCCCAGCCTGTAGGGATCTGTGCATCCCTCATGGATACGTTTCCCCAGACAGTCACTGACCCTCCACCAAACCGGTCATAGTGAACGATGTTACAGGCAGCATAACGTTCTCTACGGCTTCTCCGGAACCTTTCACGTCTGTCACATGTGCACAGGGTCAACCTGCTCTTACCTGTGAAAACCACAGGGCACCAGTGGTGGACCTGTCATTGATGGTATCCTACGGCAAATGCCAATCAGTGTCCAGGCAGTGATCACAGGGGGTAGAGGTGGAGGAGTGCAACCTCTGTAGGGTCCAGGTATCACCTCATGCTACCAGCAGTGACACTGACCCTAGCCTAATGCAAAACTAGTGAAAAACAGTCAGAAAAGACGAGGAGGGGAAAATGTGAGCAGCCTCCACCTGCAAAACCATTTCTGTTTTGTGGGTTGTCTCATTGTTGCCCCTCTAGTGCACCTGTTGTTAATTTCATTAACACCAAAGCAGCTGAAACTGATTAACAACCCCCTCTGCTGCTTACCTGACCACATCAATATTCCAGAAGTTTAACTGACTTGATGCTAAACTCAGATTAAAAAATGTTCCTTTATTTTATTTTTTTGGAGCAGCGTACAGTACCAGTCAAAGGTTTGGATGTGTGTCCAAAGTTTTGACTGGTAGTGTATAAATCCTTTAGTATTTTAAAAGGAGAAAAATAGGTACCCATGTCTTTGAACTGTGCAATTTAAGGCTTTTGTTTTAATCACTGTAACTCTCCACAGCTGGGTGTTTGATACAGTCAGTAAAGTTCTTGCCTTGCCGGGAAGATGCTGTAAGCAAGCCTCCAGTGCTGCATTTCATTCTCAAACTAAAAAATAGTGATGTGGTTCTGCTCTAGTCACTGCGTAATATTTTCATTGTTTCTGTCAAATCTCTAAGAATTGTTAAATTCTTACAATTTAAATAAATAAATCAGTCATTTGTCATAATTTACTGTAAATCAATGACACATCTTTCCAATCAGGGCTGATAGTCGTATCATATTTTACGTAGCTCGTGCTCATAAAATTAGTTTATGTAATTCCAGCTACGTTCATACAAACACTCATCGGTCCAATCTCGGTGCCATTTTGTGGTGTTTATTTTAATTCCCTTCAATTCTTTGTGATCTTGGCTCCATTGACCCTAAAGCTCTTTATAAACCAAATGCTCACTCACACACATACAAAGGCATTCATATGAGCCTGTAAGCTGGTCTCACATACACACTGTGCCAAATCTCCTTTGTGTCAGTAGTACTGAAGTGTGGTTTGAATACTTTCAGTTTGACCAAGGCTTACGTCTCTCAGCCAATCAGGAGCGGGCACAGGCAGTCAGACCACCTGTAAGCCCACGCTGCTCAGGGTTCACTTAGTAGGGAATGCTTTTGGCTGCATAACCATTCACATATCAAATTAATAGCAGGCACTCCAAACATTTGTTTGGAGTTGTGTTACAAGTCACCTGATTTATCTTACCAGCTGTTTTAGTCTTCATAAACTTTAATAACTAGCTGTTCACTGTTGAGGCTCTTACACTAATACAGAAAAGACATTTAGAACCTCAAAGGAATAATTAACTGTGAACATAAACAGTGGACAAATATCATTTTAAAAGGAATAAATAGACGGTCTGTGAATATAAACACGTTACATACAGTATCACCCATAAGTTCTTCCTTTCTGCACAATGCTGCGCACATTATTTGGGATGCAGCTGTTTTAAATTAAAGGGGGGCTTCTGATAATCGGAATCACTCAACAGGACTTCTTAAATATAATATAATATAATTTTATTATTTATTATTATTTAATTTAATCATTACTTTATGATCTTATTATTTTGCTATAACATAATGAAGTTAATTGAATGAATGATGAATAAAATTATATTTACAAGGTATAAAATGATACCTGAAAAACACAATGTCTTTAGCTGTAATTTTCTTCTGAAAACGTGCATCTTCATTTCCTGTAATTACTGCACCTGCGCCACAGGATCACCATAACTGAGCTGCACGCTGTGCGTCTGAAATGCCACAGGCACGAGAAATCACAGTGCGGCACACATGTAAAAAACACTGCTACTGGAAGCTTTTATGCAAATGTGTAACCCCTGTTTGTTCACTCACCGAGATAAAAAAAAAAAATTATTACTGGAAAAGATTTCATTTTGTGTCTTCTTTGGATGCTGTCACAATAGTGAAAGTGCAGAACCAGAACAGGTGGCAGTCATGTGCTTTCTGAAAAGGGTCGGGGTTAAAGCAGACACACCGTTGGTCAGGAAAATCACTGCTTATTGGAGTGTAATAAAACTTTTGTGCAGCATTACTGTGTTCCCAGTATTATTGTTCATAGCTTGACTGCATTTAAAAAGACGGTACCGATGTAAGACCCATTTCATCAGCTTCATCAGCAAGAATGGCTCATAATTTAAAGAGCCATTCTTCTGGCATTTAAATACATTTCAAAGCTGCTCAGCAGAATTTCAGCTGTGTTTTTGAAGTCCTGCTTCAAGGAAAACTATTCACTGCGTCCCAGCAGTGATGTTGTGGCTGCTCTCTAATTTAGTCAGGCTTACATCCAGCCAAACTATTTTGGTGCGTCTGATCTACTAGCAAAAGATTTCCTACAAAACCCAGAATGCCACCTGCTGAGACTCTGAACTTGATGGATTTGAGCTGTGGGCAAACCATTACGTTCCAGCAGGAGACGAAGACTAAGTCATCATCACGAAACGGCAGGGTCGTCCCACGGCCTAAAATTACAGCACGTCTTCCAGCTGCTGTGTTCTGGTCTTTTTGGAGCAGCTCTGGCTGAACAATGTTCTGTTTTTCACGGACCTGTGTATGATTGGAAAATACTGATACTGGAACCTTTGGCCGAAACTTTTAGGGATGCCTTAAACATTAACCATGTGTATATATATGCCACAATTGCATTGCCATTAAGTCTTGTCTACTCTCTCCCATATTTTGTTACTCCACCAAGGAGGTTATGTGTTTGTTTGTGTCATTCTGTCTGTAAACATGAGAGCTCAGAAAGTTTTGAATGAATCCTGATAAAGCTTTGCAGAGGTGTGGCATGAGGTCATGTTAACAATCCATAAACATCTGGCTTACATCCACCGAGGTGTTCAAGGTCAACTTCATGATTTATTGGTCCAAAATTAATAAAAGCATTATAACTTAGAAACTATGATTTAGATTAGTGTTCTGTATTGTCAACATATAGAAAGCACTGTATAAAGATTTGAAATATCATGTCACATTTGACATCTTTCAAGGTCATAGATTGCGCTGAAGGTCAAAGTGATAATATTGTTTGTATTGACAACATCCAGGGAATGATATATGGGAATTCTGAATATCACATTACTTTGGACTTATGACCTTGTCTTCAAGGTCAAATAAGGTCAAACTTGAGGTAGTTCAACCTTTCCTGAACTGTCTTTAATCTTTAAAACTGCTTAAAATTCTCCTGCCTCTGTTTGTATTGGCAACATTTAGGAAACAATGTTGGTATATGGGGATTCTAAATATCACATTATAGTTTATATCCAAATATCATTTCACATTTGAGTCCAAAATGTGTTTTTACTGCACTACAAACCTCTTAAAATAAGTTTAAAAAGTGTGCCTCTTGCTGTTCATGGATTCTGCTCTTTTCTGTCTTCTCTGCCCCTCTCACCTCCCGACCAGTTGTGGCAGATGGCTGCCCAACCCTGAGCCTGGTACTGCTGGAGGTTCTTCCTTCCCACTGTCACCAAGTTCTTGCTCATATGGAAACATCAGATTCTTGCGGTTCTAATACCGTGGGGTCTTTATCCTGCTATCCAAAACAGCTTGAGATGACTTTTTTGTGAACTGGCACCATATAAATGAAATCAAGTTGAATAAGTTACGTAGAGCCTGGCTTGTTGACCTCAGGAATACCAAATAGGATAAACTTTGAATCATGCATTCTGTTTTAACAGAACTGACTTTTTTTGCAGTACAGCTTTAATTGTTCTGCTGAAGGTTTCATTATACTGATTTTAATTAGCAACCCTTCTGTTTCCAAGTCAACCTGACAGTAAAAAAAAAAAAAGGAAACAAATTGCTCAGGAATGTTCTTCATTAGTTAGTTTATGCAGCTCATTATCTCATAAATTTAACTGCAATATCATACGGTGACAATCTCACAATACGTGCAAATATGCAAACTCACATCAAGCTGATGTTATTTTACAGCACGAATGGACTTTGGAAGCTGAAGTGTGGGAACGTCCACTGATCAGAGGTGCCAAAAATAATCCGGAAATCTTCGGCTCAACCTGTTAAATGTTTTTGCTGTTGGTTCGAGCTTGTCTGTTTAGACGCGGGATCCTTCCATTGTGCAAGCTGAGCGTGTGAGGTTTTTATGGCTTCACGCAGCGAGTGTGGATTCAGAGGCCTCTCAGTGTCTAAGCATGCAGGCCGAGGTTTCTAGAAATCACGCTCCCTCTGGCTCAGATGACCGTTACCAGATATTCTCAAACATTTAACCTCCCGTGAAAAGCCTTCATCAGGACTGCGCACATTTGAGAAGGACAGAAAATGTGTTTGGCAGTATTTTACAAACACAGGGCATTTTCATTCAGTAGGCATTTTATATTGAGCAGGAGAGGTAATTTTAATATGCTTATAATAGAAAAACATACCCAAGTGAAATTACAAGTTAGAGGAACAGAAACGAAAGGGGGGAAACTAATATTCTGCATATTATCTCTACATTAATGTCTAAATTGGTTTGAACAAGTTTCTCACCAGCAGATAAATCAAACACTATCCACTGAGAATGTTTTTGTTGAGCCGTAAGCATCTATGTGACTTATTTCAAATCTTCTGTCTCAGCAATCATAATCCTGCACCATGGTGAAAAGGAACGTGCAAAAACTCGACCAGGAGTCGTCGCAGAACTCCTCTGCTCGCTTCCTGTTACCAGGCTGACAGGATTTGACAGCTTTGACTGGAGAAGGTGGAACATACAGTGGGGAAGTCTTCATCCGCTGTGTAACATGCAGTCTGAAATGAGCGTTTCTGGCAGCTCTTCTGCACACACCCGCCCTGACCAAAGCGCTGCTGTCCTGGCAGAGATCCTTTTGCTTCTTCAGCGCCCTGCCAATCTGCTTCCAGTAAAGTCTAACATTGGAGACGTACTGGGGACAAGCAGTTGGCCTCGCTCTATACTCGCAGCTGAAGCTCTTGTCCTCCTTCTTGCAAGTGATGCTGAGGATGAAGAGGTCCTCACCCGTTGCAGCCCAGTTGCACTCTGACTTGTCTCTGGTGACCAGTTTGCCCTTAATGAGCTGTGCAGAGACAGACTTAGTTTGGCGACCCACCTTTGGTCCTGACCTTTCCTTGTGTTGTCCTTTGTCCATGCCTCGTCCCTTCCGTCCATGGCTTTTCTGGCAGCTACCCAACATCACCTGATGGGAAATACAAGCCAGGACCAGGAGAATGGTGATGTTGGTGAGGAGAGCCATGAAACCAGTAGAACACAACCTGCCAAAGGATTAAGTCAGATTTAGATATTTGACCTTAAAACTCTTTCATTTCCCTTTGCAGAAAGACACATTTTAATCCCCATTAAACCAACATTTCAAATGAAAGCTGACCGTTGTGGGAATATTTTTGGATGTAGACACCACAAAATGGCATGCAGGGTTTTTTTCAGTATATTCAGTCATACAGTATATTTCAATCATAAAGAGGCATTAGGAAAATGAGGAAAGATGCATCAAGCAATATAAAAATGGTTGCTTAAATACAATATTGAAGAAGTGTGGAGCATATAAACTTTAAAATTAGATTTTTAAAAAGGCAGAGGTAACCTGTTTTAAATATTGATTTAAAAAAAATAAAAATCCAAAGATGCAACAATTACAATAATGATGGTATAAATCTAGTGGACTACATAGCCTATAGCAGAAATACACTAATTATATACAAGGATGCACTTCATAAAAACATAAAGGTAGTAGCATACCCCAAAATAATGATACAATATTGGCAGATTAGTTATCAGTAAAGTGCAGCTGAGGTTGTGGTGCCTTCACTTACCTGAAGCTTTTAGAGAAACTTTGCTTTGCAGTCGTTACACATGAGAACCGAGTGCTGCCTTTATGTGCAGATTCCAATATGCTGCCGCATAATCAGCCCTCCCCTTCACACACACACACACACACACACACACACACACACACACACACACACACACACACACACACACACACAC
>JAVDPK010001688.1:87343-103954 GCA_034780415.1 Cichlasoma orientale
ACACACACACACACACACACACACACACACACACACACACACACACACACACACACACACACACACACACAGCATGACTGAAGGGCTTATAACATTTCTTGAGTTCTAGATTAGGGATACTTTGAACCTGGTACTTGTATCATCAAACCACAAAAAAGAAAAAAAAAGGTGGGGGTTTAAAAAGACATGCCTGATCGAAAATGAATCACCTTAAAATATAAACAAGAAAAGGTTTTCAGAAACACTTTTTCTGTCAAAACTTGGCTAAACCACAGCTGACATGAGTGTTAAGCTTGCTGGCAGCATCTAAGGATCTGAATAACTGTAAGAACTTACAAGACTTATGTTGAGATATCAGGACTAAAGGTTATCTGCTGCACCAAATTGCCTGCTTCATCAAGTCCCACCTACTTTAGAATGATTAAAATTCATATTTTAAACATATGCAAATAACCTCGAGTCTTTTAAGACCTTCACGAGACCATCTGTGAGTTCACAGTGCCAAAGATAAAATGACCTGAAATATCTTGAAAGGAGCCAGATGATCACCGACTGATTGAACTTGGTCTCAAAGCGCCAAACGCCTAATGGTCACATACATACATCAGATTATTCTTATAGCTTAAAAATATGATGCTGTATATGTATGTAGAGAACCCATCCACAATAATGCTGCTTTTTGCCTTTTAATTAAATAATATTTTTAACCCGGAAGGTGTCAGTAAAATGAAACTAATCAACACGTAAAGATTGAAAATGTTTATTTATTTAACAGAAACATTTTCACACTCATTATACATTCCTGACAAATACACCAGCATGGGAGCCAGAGCAAAATAAAACCAACATTTTTCAAGGTAATACTGACTGATACAAGCAGATTATACTCAAGTTACAAACATAAATACATTACATGTTAAAGCAGAACCGTTCAGTACAGGCTGTTCATGCAAAACATTTGCTGTTATGTAATAAAGTCAGACCTTTAAGTTCTTCCAGCTTGGTTCTTAATGGGTTCAGTGAGAAGTACTTGAAAGTCCCTGTAATAGCACAGCTTACCCTGCAGAGGGTGCTACAGTTCTTTTACAACAGACCGACAAGCTCCTTGTTTAGAACGTCCCTCCTGATTGCGCCAGACATCAAGTCGTCTTCATTAGAGGTGTAAAGCTGTGAATTTAACACATGAGAATATGCAAATTGAAAATTAGGTGCATCAGAAATATCTTAAAGAAAAACAAAATGATTAAATAGCTTCGCTCTACCACAGTTCTCTTGGATTAGTCATTAAACAATATAACTAGTGCTGCATGTTAACAGGCTCGGCACTGCTGCTCACCTTTCTGGTTAATTTCGAAACAAACCAATGAAGAACGAGCAGAGGCCTTGCAGCGACCTCCAGCAGTGCTGCCGAGCCATCCTTTTAGCATTGCTCTCAACGGGAGGTGTTGTTGGGGGTTGAGTGCTGGTTTCCTGAGTGGTCTTCGCTCTTTGTGGCTCTCGAATGGATTTTGCTGCAGCTTGTCTTGTTGGAGCTGGCCTTGGAGGTTTAGGTTGAGGCTGAATATTTGCTGGCCTCCTAGAAGAACCCCCTGCTCGTGACTGGGAGAATGAAGAGGATATGAACACCATCTGAGATTCATCAGTTGACTTCCTGCACATGTGAGGTTTAATCTGTCTTGGTGCCTTGCAGGCATTGTCCAGCTTTCTCAGGTTCCACATCATCTGAACAAAATAGTGTTGAGGATTTTTGTTGTAAGCGGTGCAGGTCTGAGGTTTGCCCCTGTACTCGCACCAGTAAGCCTGCTTGTTGCCCCGGCACGATAGCCTCAGCCTTGTGTATTCCCCTTGACCGGTGACAATCATGGTGCACGAGTCCTTAGCCTTGGTGCTGAATGTGATGGGTGGGTCCCAGATGCTTTGATCCCTTTCTCTCTGAGCCTCAGCTGGCCAGAGGCAGCAGCAGAACAGCAGAGCGGTGGCCTGTACCCACATGGCTTCAGATGGATGCTGAATGTGAGACGAAAGTGGGACTGCTGAGAGTCCCTCCTGCTTTTTATTGGCCAAGCAAAGAAGGAATTCAGGTTCCAAAAAAAGAAAGAAAAAAAACCTGGTTCTATGGAAGGAGAAGAGTGGCAACACCAGTTACAGCTGTCAGGGAAAGGGAAGGGCTGCATGCAAAATCAGCTGAGATGTTGACAATGTGTTATGTTTTTAAAAAAATTATATCCTCTCACACGTGTAAACATTTCTCAGTTAGGTTAAATTTACCTCACAGAAACATTTCTATAAACTATTTTCATTTGTAGCCACATGTTTTGAGCTTAATACATAACAGCTCTTACCATAGCATGCAGTCTTAAAATGGCACAGTCGTGGAGCTCATAACTTATTTTTTCCCCTACAAAATAAACAAACATAGTCCACAGTATAGAGAAGCATGAGAAGGCAGTCACACACGGCAGACTAAGGTCAGCTCAGACAGCAGGAAGTATTTGCCGCGCCAATTAAGAAGATGAGGGGCCGATAGAAAACTAGGGAAAAAGTTAGACTGCTCAGAAAGCACGTTGACTTTAAGAGGCTTTATTTTCAGGGCCCATCTGCATTGTGAGTCAGTGATTTCAATTCAAAGATTCCTGAATTGAAGTCTCTACAGGCAGCAGAACTTCCAGACTTTAAATATAACTGCCTAAAAAAAAATAATAACCAGACGTGTTTCAAGATAACTGCTGAGAAGCAAGACTTGCTTATGAAAGGATTTTAGTGTTTTGGGACTGAGGAGCAACATATCATAGCTCTACATTTAGACTAAGATTTTAGAAAAGCCCGTGTTCAGTTGTGAATTTCCTTTTCATTCCTCCTGGAATTTCAGTTTTATTTGCAAAGTGAGGTGAAACTCTTCAGCTGTAATTCCAAACACAATATTAGCACAGTGTCTTCTTAATAGATTCACTCTCCTACCTCCCGAATGTTTTTATTTCCCTGCTCACTGTGCGTGATGACAGTGACAGTGGAGCTCAGTGTTGTCCTCCAAGTGTGGCGGCTAAGAGAGTCTACACCCTGTACTTAAGAAAATGCACGAAAAGAAAAAAAAAAGAATAGATAAATTTTTAAGTTGCATGTGCAAAATACAACACAACTAAATAAACTGTAAATAGAACCCAGGAAAACACAATAACACCTGCACATCGGCACATGGCTGAGCGATACTTGTCCGGCTCTGGAAACAGTGAAAAAAAATTTGTGTTCCCTGGAAAATTTTTCCATTGTTTACTTTTTAAGTTGTGTATAAATGTCTGAAGTATTCTCTCTGGCACAGCGTTTGATGTGATGTTTGAAGAGGCTTCCTCTGAACCACTGCTTCTGTTTTTGACTAGTTTCGTGCTCGTCGCTCTTTACACGAGCTCGTTCAGAAGTCGAGCCGGCACGTGGTGTTTATTCACATACAGAACTACGCGGTGCCTCAGAAAACCTTCCAACAACGCAGCGGACACACGCTTATGGAGGACGGTGATCGCTTATTGAAATAGCTGACCAGTAACACAACAAAGTGAGTCATGGGCAGCAGTGGCAGCACCACAAAAGAATGTGCATTCTTGGGTTAAACCATTTTTTTCTTGTGTTTGCCAAACAAAATCAAAAATCAAAACAGGAAGTTGTTCTTTTATATCAAACATATTTGCCCACTTAAAACTTAAACTCCAAAATGAAGGGCTGATCCAAAACACAGAACTCAAAAAACAAAACAAAACAAAAAAAAAAAGTCATCAAAATAGAAACTTGGATTTTAAAACTTTATTCACAATTTATACACTCTCTTTTCATCACATCGTATAACCATACTCTTCGGTGGCTCCATCAGCGCCCAACTTTGGAGCATCACAGTTCAAACCAGTTACCGCTGTATCCGATCCATCCAGGGTTAGCATACAGGATATCTAGTTTAAGCACTTAGTAAAGTCACACATTTTCTCCCACATGGGTCACATCCAGACTTTAGCCGACAAGAAACCCAATGATAGTCCCGTGAGCACACAGTTACTTAAAAAAAAATGTCCATTTTAACAAGAAATATCTCAAAATTAAAGAAATGTCAGCGAATCAACAGAAGTCAATCCGAGGTCAGATTTCAGCTAAAAGCAGATGTATTTTCTGTAGTGAAGTAGTCCATTAGGTATCTGCATATAGCCTAAATTTACCCAAAAACCTGCTCTGCGTGTGGCAATCCCTCTCATTATTCACTGCTCTTTTATTCATTTGCATCATAGTATATAATGCTTGGACAGTATTTTTTTGCAAGGCATTGCATGATATTCACAGACTGTATATAGAAGATGGATATAGCTTGGAGTGCCTTAAACCTGCATTCTGTCTAATGGCGAGAAGAAGGCGACTGCTGTGGTTGCAAAATGATGTCCAGTTGTATAGACGTCAGTAAACAGTGATATGCTCATCATGTATAATCTGTCTTCACATTACATCTTTTAGATACAGGGTATGTTGATACTACAGAGTTGTAAACTCGCTGTAGTCCATTACATAGTGAATAATTATATGTTTAGGACAGCCAAAATGTTTAAAAAATTTTTTTTCTCAATATCAGTTAATTTGTAATACAAACATTATAGTTAAAATCCTGAAATAATATAAATAAACTGGTTATTTTAGACCCATTTCTGAAGCTAATTCACTGATGTTAAAGGATTATATACTGTGAATCAAAGTTATTTCTTAAAAACTTAGCTCAGTTTTAGTTACAATATTAACTTTTAGCAACCCTGATTGTAGCATTACTAGAACAACTGTGCTATGCTAACACAAACAAAGCAGATACGTTTCAGTGTTAAGATGGACATTTTTCCCCCACAGTGTGCATCAACACCATGCTGTGCAAAACATAAAGCATGCTTATTTTTCTACTCTGATTGACAGCACTCACTAGTCCCAATCACGGATTGTCTGTTTTTTTTTATTTATTTATTTTTTTCCCACCGTTATTATTCTACTGACAGCAGCTGCAAATCTAACCTGTAAACGTGAAGGCGAAGAGGGCGGGACAACTGGATGCGTTGGTTGCCCGATGTGTTACACATAGATTTCAGCATATTTCTCAGTCAACTTCCATATGAAGCAGTGTTGAAATTAAGAAGAAAATAGCTCTTGAATACATTCACTTGTTTTATAGCTTTTAAATGTATCCATAGCTACTGTGGGTTTTTATAAAGCAGAGAAACAAAATGAGCACATAGCTGATAGACCGCTAAAGACCTGAGACCTACAGTTTAAAAAAAAAAAAAGAAAAAAAAAAAGATTTGGCTTGAGAATAATTAATTCTCCACTGTAATTTTCCACCACTACAAAAGCAAAAAATAAAATAAAATCTTAGTAAAAATTTCATGTTAGTGAACTCAATATAATTTGGTCCCATGTGAAAAAAAAAGATCAATCAATATATCACACAGGGAACCTAAAAGTCAGACGTTTGTCAGTGTGTTTTGACTTTAGTATGTGATTTAAAGGGAAAATCCACCTAACATACTTACACTGTTGGTGAAACTGTGGTGTGATTTTGTTTTATGATGTTAAAAGCCCGTCTAAAACAGCGGTACCTATCCGGTGGTAAGGTTCCCTCAAAGGTCTTGAAATATATCTGAGGTATCCAGAGATGATTATCAAAACAGGGAGAGGGGTAAAAAATAAAAAAATAAAAAAGCCCAAAACCTATTTCGGTTCAGTACCATTAAAAACACTTTGGAAAGCTTGCCTAATCTGACAGCATTTAAAACCTAAACGGTGAAAATTTGGGGTCTAATAGTTTAAAACCTACTCAGAATTTGGTGTCTGAGCAATTTTATTCCCAGAGCATCAAATGCTGCGGTTTTGTCTCCCACATAAGACTTGTTATTGTGATCCATCCAAACAGGACCCTTGACTCTGAGCACAAATATTACTGCAGCCAGAGCACTCCACATTAACCACAGGACACCTCGCACGTGTCCGAGAGAAATCAGCAGCCACAAACAAAACTGCAGCGTTTGACACTCCGAGGCGATAATGCATGAGCAACCCACACAAAAAAACACACATGGACATCAAGCCCACAGGATCAAGTTGGTACATTTCATTTCATCTCTTTCAAATACATTAATTTTACATCCCCACTGCAAATGGGTTGTTTAAAAGGCATTCTGGGAAATACAGAGAATTAACAGGTGGGACAAATGTAGATGGCACAAGGCAAGGGAAGCCAGGTATTATACAAAAGACTACATTTTGAAACTTCACCACAGAATAACTCGCAGATTGTTGATTTTCAGCAGTGTAAGATTATCTGACGGCAGATTTTCTCTTTGAAAAAGAATCTCTCGAACTCCGGGGTGGAACATACAAAGGCAACCAGTCGTTTGTAATGCGCATAAAACCAGCAAAGACATTGTGATATTGTAAACATTTTAAAAAGACTAAATTTTTTTTAGAATACCCCCCCAAACCTTTAACCTTTATTTTTACCACTTTATTCAAATTCTCTGTCATGAAGATGCCACAGATCCACCTCTTCACACACGCTGCACTTAAAAAACACATGCTACACTTTAACAGGCTGCTCTTGTTCATTCGCAGCTTTCGTCACAGGTGTGCTGCTACACTGCTGCAGCTTTACCACCAGCTTGAGTTGAAAGTGGAACATCCATTTTAAGTGCAGGAAGAATAGAAAAAAAAAACCCTCTGTCTCTCTGCTTGCAGTTACCTTCACGTGACCTTCCAGCTTTTGTTTTTGTAAGCACAAAGAAGCACATTAAATTGAACAAGCATCACAGTTAATACCATATCCCGTCACTGAATGTTTTTTCCGCTTGGTTTCGTATCTGAACACATGTAAACGCAGACACAGCAGTCCTTAAAAAAAAGAAAAAAAGAAGCGGAACAAGCCTGGCTCAGATTGATGCTGAGGGGAGAAGAGTTGGACGTCCTGCAGGCTGCAATCGTCCTGAAAGCCGAGAAGGTTCGATTCATCGCTGAAGAGAACGCCTGCAGGACGAGGAAGCGAGCTTTCACTGAGCTTCGTCTGGTCCAAGGATTTGGGTAATCAAAAGCTTCAAAACAGATGAGAAAGGAGAACATGCTCTGGTTAGTCAAGCCCAATGATACCTGGTGGATGTGATGCTGGATACAGTTGCTTCAGTAAAACCAGTACTGTATTGCGTATTATGAAAACCACAACATAAGGGTCTTAGTACTTTTGTAAATGAGAGCTTTATTTTTTTAAAGAATAAAATTTGGAAAAAAAAAAAACTTTGTCATTATGAATTCTTGAGTTTAGATGAAGAAAAGTACATTTTATCCATTTAAAATAAATGTGAAATGGTCACAGATCAGCCACAAAATCAAGCGGTGTTATTTTTAAATAAATCTTATTTTTAAACAACATTTTGCAAATCAAAAGAGAAAATTAAACTTTCCAAGTAAACACACTGACGTCACTGATGTAAGGCAAAAAGACCAATGTCCACAGACATCGTTTCCAGGCAACGGCTTTAATGAGGGTAATCGCTATTTCTCAAGATATTTGTCATTAAACTTCCATCTTCTCATTTCTGTAGACCAATGAACAAGCTGGCTATCAACCTGCTCCATCATTATCACCTACCACTGTGTTCTGACACCTTGTCAAAGTTGGTGCCTCATTTTTGCTGCTTTCAAGACATCAACTTTAAGTACTAACAGTCCACCTGCTGCCTAATACATCCCAGTTTTTGACAGGTGCCACTGTAACAGCAAAATCAATGTTAATCACCTCACTTGTCAGTGGTTTTAATGTTATGGCCGATTGGTGCACATTTGTCTCAACTATCGTCCTTTTTTAAAATGATTATTCTTGATAAAGTGCCAAGAAGTTACACAGACTCATTACATCAGGTTGGACAAATTACCATAAAAAATCGAATGCGATGGAACAATCACCTCAGCCCCGGAGAGTTCATTATGGTGGAGTTGCTCTAACTGCTCATTTTGCTAACCTTTCCACTTGTTTTGGGGAAAACTGGATTTTCACACTCGACACAGCTGCGAACTGCTCGTTAAACGGACACTTTAACAGTTCTGAACTGTTGTATTACCAACTATTGATCCGGGAATCAAAACTCACTTAAAAATGCAAAAATGGTAAAAAAAAAAAAAAAAAAGGCAAACTTACTATGACGTATTTCAGTTCCAGTTTTCGAGGGCACTGGGAAAACAAATGTTGGAGAAAAATGAATTAAGATTTAATTTTTAAACCATTAAGTGAATAATTCAAAACATACTGCGTCTCTTGTTTTCTTATGAATGGCCCGGGAGATTTATGCAGCACTGGCTGATTTGTGAAGGGAAAGACATGAGAGAGCAGTCAGCACTGTGCCCTCTGTGGTTACAGTACTCCCACAAAACCTGCTTTCCAGTGAGATTAATGCATTTTTCCTCAGCTCTGGAGAAAATGTAACATTTGATGAACTGCAAGTTATTGTGCACCAAATCTAAAATTATACTAAAAAGCAATTAATTTTTGCCCTATTTTACTTTGCAACTGTCTGAATAATGGCTACAGTTATTTAACAAGAAAGAATCTGCATGCACTGAAAGATTTTTATTTTCCTCAGAAATAAAATACAACTGAATTCATTAGGTATAAACAATTAGTTGTGCGATTTATTACACACGGCTGCCACACTCTTACTTGGTCTGGTGAGGCCAGCATCTTATGCTAATGTTAGCTGTTAGCAAGCTTACAGTTTCCATCACTGTAGATGGTTTGCAGATATCACAGCTTTTCTCTGTAGCTGTGCTGCTTTTCCATTAAACACGTACTCAGTTAATAATAGTTCAATATAGTCCAATACAGCAGCACTTTGATTACAAAGTGTGAAGATCTGACACTGTAAGAAAGAGCAGGGGGCAGTAGTGTGAGGTGCTGGTGGCGTACTACAAGGCACAGAATTTAAAATGTGATCCTATTATTTTGTCCATCCCATTAACAAACACAAGGAGGGCAAAATATTTGGAATAAAACACATTAGATCACTAAAAATACAACCGTTCTGTCAGAAAGGTGCAGATGTTACCAGTGAAGATAATGCTGCCTCTGCTTTGTTACAATCATGAATCTCAACTTCAGAAAGTTAAACGCTAAGTAGCTAAATGGAATTCACACAGGTTGCAGTTGGGACATGCAAAGACAAAACTCAGACACAACAGTGAACAAACAAAGGACACCGACTGCGCAAGCAGCCACACTTCAACTGAGTAAAGACATCAATGATTCCAAAATTAGTAATTCTCACCATGATGGCTCTTCAGTGAGCAGAAATGCATTAAAATAAGCTGTGAAGAGGTGTTACAGTAAGAGAATTAGGTCTGAGTGTAAATACAAAGAGACGGCACAGTGACTGCAGACAGAACATCGGGACAGGATGGCAGCTGTGAGAAGGAAAGACCGCAAAGGAGGGAGATTCATTAAAATAACGTTAGAGAAACAGATGTCTGATTCATGAGCCTTCCAGTACCTTTCAGGAGCCAGAACAAGAGCCGGCTCCGTCACCAGTCGATGTGCCTCGGAGGAGCCGAGGCCCGTGGGAACCTGTTCATGGTATCATAGGTGGGGATGCTACCGGCACAGGGGCACACAACACACGCACACAGGAGACAACATTAACAGCTACAGACTTAAAAATTCAACAAATCGGTCATCGTTTTTTTATAGCCGCTGCTTTCTTCTCCTCATTTGTTTGAGATGAAAGAGGAGAAAGACGAGCGGCTCACAAAGCAGAGAGCAAAAGAGCTGCATCAAAATCCACTTAGGGTTCAACCGTACAGCCAATTAAAGGGGCATTAAGTATAGCAGTATTTTCTGAGGTTGTTGCCATTGTTGTTAAAATATCTTTGGATTACCAAAGACTGTTGCAAAAATCAACATCTTTCTGTGTTCTGGACTGTTTCGGACGACTGAGGAAGGTCGTAGGTTACTTACTGCCCCTTCATTTTTTAGAGGGCTTTGCAGGTTTACTTACAAAACCTTTCATTTGTTTAAAATGAATCTGAATACGTCAAATTTATCCCACAAATAGTCTGAAAGAGGACTCTGAGGAAAGCTGAGCTGTTTTGCTCTCTGCCTACAGCTTCTGTTAAGGTAGGTTGTTTGGCCAAACTCATCCCTGTCCAAACGCAACTTAAAAATATATAACATGCAATTAGATGTTTTGTTAGCTTAAGGAAAAAAATAAACAGAAGGAGCATTTTCAGCATCACACAAAAGCTCGACATGCTTGCCTCTCTCTGAACAAAATGATCAGGTGTACATTCATCGGACTTTGGCTGACTCTAAACGAGAGGAAAGAGGAAGATTCTTCACTCCACGAGAACGTCCCAGTGTGCACAGACAGCATGCTGCGTTAGTAATACGCTACACCCCCCCCAAACAACAGTAAAAAATCTGGCAACATGAAAGAGAAAAGTAACAGCAGCCGCTCTCTCATTACATCCTAATTTTCCTGTTATCGGTATTTGTGTTAAATGATTTCTGTTAAAGAAACAGTGAGACTGATGACTGACATCTACACAACTTCTTTATGTGAGATCGTGCTCTTAAATTGGTACGATGTCAGCACAGCTTAACATGAAGACTGGCAGCAAAGAGCAGCTAGCCCGGCGCTCTAACAAGTTCAGTACTGAACTGAAGCTGCACACAGCTGACTAAAACCATTAAAGGGAAAGGAAGAAGAAAACAACATCAACCAACTACAACAGTTTAAAATAATAATCTAATAATCTTTACGTGTATTATCCCGGTTAAACTTATATACTTTTACTACTTGCAGGAGTTGTAAATGAGAACTTTAATGTGTTAACAAAACTTTAACTTAAGTAAAGCACTTGAATACTCCTCCACCTCCAGCACTGGTTGTGCTGCATAATAACCATTAGAGGTATTGGTTACAAGATTTTTTTCATTTCCCATGAAGCCAGGCTATCTGCTTTCCTTTGCCTCCAGCCTTTGAGGTAAACTAGGCTAATGGCCTCTTGTATTGTTCTTAATGTACAGAGGTGATGGTGCTGTCATCTTGTTCTCTAACCCTTCAGAAGTGACAAAATATTTAGATACTGCAAACAATTTGTTAGAAATACTTGCTTTGGCTTTTTTTAAAAAAAATAAAAGCAATTCTATGTTTTCTAAGAAAAGCTAACATTACTTTTCAGCTTTCATGTTATTTTAATTTTATGATCTCCAGATATACAGAAGGTCTGCAGGTGTACATGCAATCAATCAGCTCCCCTGCAGCCTTGCACTATGTCAGGCCAAACTCCCCCCAGGCATGCCTCCACCTCCACCATCACATGCAGTTAACAGGATAATTGTAATGTTTACCTTATCATCATAGGATTAGGAATACCTTGTAAGCGCTCACTATGATAACCATTATTACCAATTTCCATACTGAAAACAAAAAGTGATGAAAAATGTAATGTAACATGGCATGCTGAACCTTTAGAGTACAAATGCTTTCTTTTTGAGTAGCCAAACTTTTCAAGGATGTTAGGAGATACCCATATTTGGAGTAGAAAGCATGTTGTTTTATTTACACCATAACTTACAAAAACAGATGGACTTGTAAGGTAATGATTGCAAGAGCCCTTCATGAAAGATAAGGGGCACTTTTCAAAAGGTAGCACACGACACAAAGCCACACCATCCACCCATAAGAGCAATTCCAAGCTTAAAAATGCAGACCAGCACCAAGAATTTAGTAAACAGTTCTATGTACAAGAGTCAAAGAAAAGCACAGAGTGAGAGAAGTTGCAGGGAGCGGGAGGTGGATAAAATGTCTTACGTTTTCATGGGAATTGTCTCAGTGCTATAAAGATACACAAAAAAGAAAAAAAAAGAGCAACATAAAAAATGTCATCGAGTTGGAAAAAGAAATGCACCAGATAGTTTGTTAAGAAGGCAAAAGATGCCACTGATCAACTGAGACGTTATAGAAAACCCACTGTGTGACTGCAGAGTCAGAGAGTGTTAACGAAACCGAAATATAAACCGACAGATGTGCCAATGCTTCTTTTTAAAGTGCCAAGTGCTCGATAGAGAGAGAGAGAGATGGAAAAATAAAATGAAAGTTTAAATAAAGGAGGTGGGAAATGGAAACAGTAGAAATGGTTATCACAAAGTGAAATGCCAAGTCCCAGAAACAGAGGAGCTACAGAGAAGAGAAAAGGGAGGAAAAAAGAAATCAGCTGTAAATTAGTAGAGCCACTGTGGCAACAAAAGAACATAAAAGGTTAATTTGACTGCAATAACCCCAAAATTCAGCTAAGATATGACTATAAAATACAAACTTCATTGCGTCGTATTAGACAGTACGTGCACAAAGCAAATAGGAAAGACAAAAGAGAAGCGAGAGAAGGACGTCCAGCAGCCATTATCAGAACGTGAAATATCTCCTGCAATAACTATACACTTTATGTAGACATGTGCAGGGCAGTGCAGATATGCAGCACATATAAAAACTATAAATGCATTAAAGTGCTACGTACTGCAGACGAACAAGTACAAACACTCACTCATCGTAAACATCCTCTGTGTCCATCCTGCGGTAGTACTTGGCTAGTTTCACTGCTAGGATGATGCTCGGGAGCAGGAGGAGAGTGCTGCAGCCCAGGCCCATCCAGAACGTGTTCTGGTGGAAAGACGAGCATTTAGAGTGGAAATGATGAGCTAGCCGAATATTAATCGGTAATTATATTTGATCTCCTGTTAATTACTGAAGAGGAATTTTCTGCAAAACATCTAAACACTTTAGTTTCAGTTCATCAGTTATGACAATTTGTTGCTTTTCTTTATCTTTTCCAATAAATGTTTGGTTTTTGGTTCTTTGTCAGGCAACATGATAGGCGTCTCGCCTCAGGGAAATTTCAGTGGAAATTTTCTACTGTTTTCTGACATTATATAAACCAAATGAATAATAGATGGAGCTGGAAAGTCGTCATTCCGGTTAAAGCCGTTTAAAACTGTAAATTTATGTCACACATTTGCTGTGTCCATAAATTCTATATTTTATCACCGTGAACCCCGTCAAAAACACTTCTTGCTCTGGCTTTATATGTGTTTATATTTATATGCAGCAACATAAACAATGCTGGAAGCTACTTACAGAAGAGGCGTTTACAGCACGATTAAAGGTTCTTTACAATCCAATTTATAAAGCCATTTAACCCAAATAAACTCAATCTGTTACCACCAGTCTGTTAAAGGGGGTTTGTCTTCCTGTATGTCTAATATTATTACCATAGAGTCGACTACAAAACTGCAAGTCATGATTTCTGCCGTGTCCACCATGTTGCTGAAGGGCTTGCACGGTGCAACGTCCATGGCCAGCTACAGAGGATATAAAGAGGAAATGTCAGCACACAGATTCATTTACAGTGTGCAATTACTCTGCATGTTAAAGTCTGTTTGTGAGACATTGCACAACAGATCCCTGTAGGTTAAGCGTTTTAGAAAACAACAAGAGAGTTCTGCGATCAACACAAATGCTTCATGATTCAAGCATCTCGGGTTTTTATTCTACTCTGGTTTGAATTCCTTAAGTTAACTAAAGCAGAAACCAACACGCCACAAAGCAAATTCCTTAAATTTATAGAGGTCGTAACTGTTATATTCGTCTTCTCTGTATACGCTCCAAAACTTTTATGTGAACCTTTATGTAACATGCAAACTTTTGCAGCGCCGTGTTTGCTTATAACATTGTTTCTAGATAATTCTGACAAAGTGAAAGGCAGATATGAACCTGACCCGGGCACTTACAGAGCCTGAGCCCTGCAGAGTCCGAGCATCGAAATCTGAAGCCAGACACAGAATGAATCCAACCCTGCAGAGCCTTGTGCTGAATGTCAGTCTGCTGTTGGATCACATCACTATAATCACTGTTCAATGTCCTCGTGTCCAGCAGTTCTGGATAAGTACTGTTCAGCTGTACTGTTCAGGAACTAAATGGTGAGTTACTGGTTGATTTTTGCTACAGAGACCTTTTGCAGTTTTGCATATTCTGCTGCACTGTCAGTGGCTGCAAGCTGTGACACGTATCATTCAGTTTGAAGCCTTTTCTACAGCTTTAAGGGTAAACTCTTTCCTGGACCTGGGACCCATTTCATGATCACTGAGCATCACTCACTCCAACTCAAAGCATGAGGTTGTGGTTTAAGGATCTGGCCTGTAAAAGGGTTTGGAGCCACAGAATGACATATCCGATTACACTAAATATTATGCTGTCTTCTGTGGACTTCCTGGACTCCTACATTTATTTTTTCCATTTTTTCCCAGCCAGGATTAGTTGCCTGTATTTTGTAAACTGTTATTATTGTTATGATTTGTTTTTTTTTTCTATCCTGCTTTGCAAATCCTTGTTAGAAAAAACAAACATGTTAACAAATGATCACCCCAACACTTACAGATGTTTTCACCCATTCGATGTACTGATGAAAGTATCCAATAATGGTCGCGGTGTATTTTCTTGTTTCCTGGGAGAGATTAGGACATTATGTGAGTAAAGCATTTTTGACAAATCGAGAATAAAAGCAAAGAAACAAGACTGAGCAGTTACCCGACTGATTAAATGCGTAGCATTCTGAGAGATGAGGAACTGGGCAGCTTTGATGGCATCAAGAACGGCTAAGATTTTGTTCTACGAAGGAGAAACAACGGCTTTCATTAAGATGAAGATTAAACGTAAAATTTCTGACTCAAACTCAACAATTATTTTACTTACAGGAAGATCAGAGGCCGTCCGCTCCAGGAACCTCATGCTCTGGTTCAGCGCGCTCTTTAAAAAGACAAAGTTTGAAACGCCAATGTCAAAGTTCAAAGGCCACGAGTACCCATACAGAAATATGCCAGTGAAACACAAAGGAAGACCAGGAAAGACCAACATCGACTGACACGTGATGAACAACACGTTTCCATTACAAGCATGCTAAAGAGTTCTGTTCCAATATTAAATATCCACAATGCAAAGAAAAGAATGACTAACCACCTTCAAAGCACAGTAAACTGTAACATGTGCAACAACTAACCAGTTTTTCCTTGTTTCCATCAGCGGCTGAGCTGCTACCCAACATTTCTTTAAGTGGATATTTTCAATATTCTGGTACAAAACTCTTCATGTAAACACCAAAGTATATGGTTATAATGTAAAATTAATAAACACACTCACGCACAGTTTTCCACAATGCAACGCAAAATTAGAAATTTTTCTCTTTTTTTTTTTTTTAACAAAAGGACGCTCAGTGTTTGTTAATGTTCCACATAATGAATGGGGAAAGTTAATACATGAGATGGACACATTGCTGCTTACCCTCGCTCTAACATATTTCTTGAAGTTGAATGAGGAAAAAGAACAACATAAAAAAACGCTGTTGTAAAATGTTGCTGCTCGTCTGAACTGCTTGTAGCTGTAAATCCTTGCTGTTGGAAGAATGGCATTGGCTTTGACAGGAGAAATAAAACTGAATATTTAATTTGTTTTTCACAATCATGATGTGTTTGATGACACATGCCTGCGGGTCAGCTTGCCCTGTTTTTGTGGTATTGAGTGAATCATGTTAATATTATTATCTCTGTCAAGGGTTATGCCATTCTCTGAAACAGACATTTGCAAATGGTAACATGGAAAAAACTCCTAATCAGCAGCTTTGAGTTTGGGACCGCGACATGTCACCTTCTACAGTTTTCATTTAGTCATCCAGAACACATAATAATATCATCATTCATAATGTAACAGATCTACAGGGCTCGCTCCTTTTAGTGCTGTAGTGGTCTCTTCCAAAGGAAATATGTGGCTCAACCAGCCAGTGGCTGCTTACATCTGTGTGTTTGGCACTGGTCGGAGTGTCACACAGGCCTAGAGAAAATGTGGCAACCCCCTGGCAAACTCAGGTCCCCAGGGAAAAATGTTCCCCAACTGATTGGTGATTGGTGAGTGGTCCCGGAGGCTGCTGGGTGAAACAGGTCACCAAAAGGGTGCTGCACTGAAAACCTTTTGGTTTGTTCCCTATAGCAGCTTGCCAGAGTCATTGGTAGTTTGTATGGAAGACACTGATCTGTTTGGAAAGAGTGCGGCACAAACTGGAAATGGAGAACACTCGCCTTCAAAGTAAAAGTGCCTCACCACTGAACCCAACATGTTTCAAAAGACACGACTTGTACTTTGAAAGCAAATGGTCTACGTTTCCGGTTTGCGCTGCACTCTTTAGTTTCACTACCGCTCAGCAAACAAGCTGGCATCTTCCATGCAAACTACCAGTGACTAGACCATTTTTGCTCTAATTCTTACCATAATTAATTAATTGAGTTGTAAGATGAATAAAAAATATTTTTGTTTATATCATAAAATAAGATGTTGAAGAGTAATTTCATTACAATATATTCCAGACTTCTTTTTGAAGCCTGACGAGTCGCTCCTTGCTGCCAATCAAGCCTAGAAGCTAATTCCATCTTTTGCATACAGTCTATGGCAGGGGTAGCCAACACGGTGCCCGCGGGCACCTGGTCGCCCGCATGGACCATGTGTGTCGCCCGCAAGACAAAAT
>JAVDPK010001688.1:104054-114907 GCA_034780415.1 Cichlasoma orientale
CAAACAAGTAGCTCCTCGTATTACTCGGTACCCTTGAAGTAGCTCTCAGTGTCAAAAAGGTTGGTGACCCCTGCTCTTTGGTAATGGTTCTTTATAGGCTTGTCTTTAGCAGTTAGCCCTTTTGTAAAATTATACACACTCATTTGATTCCTTGTTGAAATAAAATTATTGATTAGGAAAGTTTTATTATCAATTTCTGGTCAAAGATTAGATGCAGGAAAAACAAGCGCTTCAGAGTAGGTGCCAGTGACCTCATTTTTTCCCACAACTGTCCAAGTCCAAATGAAGATTAGCCTGTAATATGTGTTATGGGAAAACTAAAACAGGGGCTGTTTTTTCCCCCACCAACTCAAAAGACACGCCTCTGTCACAGCGCACACTGTGGTTTTACTGAATTCAGGTCCTGTGAGACCCATCACCGACTGGGATATCCCCCTGCTATGAATGAAAATATAAAATAAGTGTAGAAGTCTGGATAACATTACAGCCCCGTTTCATCACAGAAAACCCTTCAGCAGACATCGTCTTACCTTCTGTAAAACTATTTAGCCCTAATTTGGAGGCCTTGCCTTAAACCTTTATCCATATACTTTTAGTCACCCCTGGGTTATTAAAGATAGAATACATATCCAGCAAAAATATGGTTTCAGTATTAACAATATTCATTAAATCAAAGCAAGCATGCTGTAAGATATTGATATTCTGTCATTATCATTAACATTTCTACAAATACCAGTAAGTAACCACATCCTAGAGCAGACATAAAGCATGTCCACGGTAAACAAATCAGAGAAAATACATATTGCACTCTTGTACAAGGGTGTATATACTACATAATGCTTTTCTATTTATATAATCTATAACATTAATATTATTACATACTTACAAGGTATTCACATCATATTATCCTCATGTGTGCACAGGAACATGACTACATAATGCACCCATACTACATAATCTGATATAAATGCATTATGTAAAATCACTATAATCATGTAGGAAACATAATGCAGCCTTGTTGTTGGCATTTGAACAATACTGCTGAGCAGGAGGTATGGCTTAATATGGCTCAATGATGAGTCATAGTCTGTATGATTTATGGCCGTGGCTCATCATTGGCCATCATGATGTACAATGCTCAGCCAATCAGAAGATGGCATCACAGGCTAATCAATAAGGCTGCAGCGTGGAACTGATGTTACTATAAACAGACTGACTCTTGACCTACAAATTTGGGATTTGCCAGTTTCTCACTATCTAGCTTCTGCCAGCTGTTTAGTGACCGAGGTCAGCTAGCTGAAGTTTCCAAATGAATGCAAATTAAATGAGTCACTACTGGCACATAGTTTTGAAATGTTTTAGGGAGAATCTTTTCTCAAAGAAATGAACTAAATGAATCTAACCCTAAGCAGAAAACAGCCAGAAATAACTATCTGGACAGTAAACAGAGACACACAGCGAGGCATTACCATGGACTGCTCCATTGGGACGATCTGTTGTCTGTGGATCTGCCGCAGAGTGCCAACATGGGCTTTCAGAGCAGACTGCAGAGAGCTTCTAGGCTGAAATGCATAAACAACCACACAATCTTGGTAAAATGTAATTTATCAAAGATCTAAGAGGAACTGAGGTACATACATTATACTTTTTTAAACCTAAAAGGCAACAAACAGCATTTTTTTTTCACCTCTTACATAAGAATATTTTTTAACCCCTTTCATCTAGTCACCTGTCAGGAGAGGTTTAAAATGACTTATGGAACGGGTTTAATAATGAATAACAGTCCTGCATGCACAGTAACATTTTACTGTGGACCCATAAAATTATTTCAAGACAACAAACTGGTGTGAGCCTTAAATTAAACTCCGTTTTAAAAGCCCCTTCTCTGAAATCAACTAACTACAAACTCCATCATCCTGCAGGACCTTAATGGACTTACAAATTGAAAGTGAATGAATGTGTTGTGTTGCCCGGAGCACCTAAAGGCAGTGAGAGCTTTTATTTGTTTAGACAGAGCTGTAGAGCTGTTGAGAGGGCTTGGAGAGCAAGAACACCCATATTTTCTTTTACCCTTTTTTTTTTTGCCATCAAGCTCTCCCGTTGTATTTTACGTACATGAGCAAATTAAATTAAGTGTGTGCACTACAAAAAACACCAGTGGGGGATTTTATATAAGCCAGACTGGAATCGAGGTGCTCTTACCATCAGGTCTGTCTGGGCCTCCAGTTCCCTGGCAAATGAGAGCAGATCCACTACAGTGACTCCCTTATTCACCTAAAGACATCAAAGTAAAAGAGAATGACAACAACAAAAAAATAGTAGTTAAACTTAAGATCTGTTTCTTTTTGGTTACAAAAAGAGGAAGTATATTTCTAAAGCTACATTTTTACATTCAGCCTGTATTTTCCTCAGAGGCAAACATTTAATACTTCCAGTAACTAACATATGCTTCAAAACAATAAAAGCTTTTCAACCTTAATAAAACTGCAGGGAAGAAAAAAGACTGGCTAAATTGTTCCAACTGCACAGATTGAAGTCAATCAGATGGCTAGAAAGCTGTTTAATGCAGCTTCCTGTCACTTATATTATCACCAGAAGACACGCTGCACATAAAAATCGCTCATCCTGACTTTTGCGGCGTGCGCGAGTTGTGTATCAATCTTTTTTACCCACTCTGGGGAAATAATTCTAAGTGAACCTGACGGTTTGTGTCAAGTCCCTGCTTGTTCCAACACCCTCTTTGCCTTGGCAGGATCACCTCTGGATAATTGAGCTGCAGTGGTCCACGACGAAACCCACTGTTCTGTATCATGTTGAAGCTCTTATCAGGTGAAGCATGGCTGCCTGTTGTATGTTAGCTGACAGCAGTGGAGGTGCCTGTTAGACTGAGCCCACAGAAGGGAGCTATTTCTGGAAGCGTACCATTAAAGCACAGCTGAAATATGTTTATATAATTATGTGAGAATTTCTAACAATTCAGAATCATTTGACCTCCTACTCCTCTTACTTGCATCGCTCTCAGAGAAAACGCTCCATCTACAGAACAATCCAGTCTAATATCACACAGAGATAAGCTGCTTTTACAGCAGTTTAAAACAAATATTGTGCGTCTGTCTTTCACTCTGTTGTTGCCGTTTTCTGTGTTGTGTGTGCTGGCTTGCCCCTTTATTTTTATGATACTTCCTGCGTGGTTTTGTGTGCCTGATTATCCAATTATGCTCTTCCTTGTTCATTCATGCATATTTTATGGGATTTTCTGCATTTGCTCGTTGCGGTGTGTTTGAGCCGATGCGTCACCTCCTCCAGGTAGTCGGCGTAGTTGATCTCTGACAGCCCGGCTTCGGAGAAATCCAGCAGGTTCTGCCTTCCCTCTGCCTCTAACAGGATTATGCCTCTCAAGTCGATCTTAACACTGTCCAGCTGACTGACCACATCCTTTGTGAACTGTTAACAAAAAAAAAAAAAAAGTATAACAATATCTTTCAGTTTAGTTGGTCCTTAATGCACACGTTAAATGTTATTTTGTGTGTATACTCCAATTTTTACTGACACAACATCAGGAAAAAAGACACTCTGGTAATCTTGGGACGTCTGAGTGATTTTGCAGTATTGTGACTGTAAACATGCATCAACTTCATTAAAATAATGAAAGGCTACCAAAAATGAAGGAAAAAAAAAAACCCATTGGCAAACGTGACCAAAAATCTTAAAGATGTGGTTTGGATGGAAGTCTGCATGTCCCACTGATGTTTCCTCTTCATGTTGTTTGTTGGTAATGCATTTCTCTACACAATCCTTTCTTTAATAACAAATAGCAGCAGTATTTATACTTGCACTGGACTCTGTCTGAGCTTCAGGAACAGTTTTATTTCTTTTTAGCCACTATAAGGCAAAAGTAGCCTTAAAAAAAAAAAAAAAAGAAAAAAAATATATACATTTACATCAACATGTATTTCTTTAATGAATAGTGTGTATAGTAAACTCAATTTTTGCTTTGTGGGGCTGTTATGAAAGCCACAGCCATACCGGGACATATCTTGGCAAGTGCGATTTTCACAAAGGATGTCTTGAATAGAAATATGTAATTTCACAACCAAAAAAGAAGTTGTTGTTTTGCGGCACTTTAATGAGAACTCGGCCAAAAATGTTGACAGTAAAAGTTGTTCTCGGATGACGTGGCTGTATGTTTATATTTTTTAGATCTCCAGTAACACTGAGAAATTTCCGTGCCATGGGCTGCACAAATTTAGTGCAATAAATAAAATCCTACAAAATCCAATGTATACACTGAATCCAATACAGTAATTTTTTTTATTATAACCCTGAATTGGTAAAGCAAAATACCAATTTTCTAATATGTTAGGTTATAAAAAAAATATGTGCTGATGATTTGATGTAAAAGAAATTCTATAGTGCGACTAATTAAAGTACTTAACAATGACGGGAATCACATACAAAGCAAAGGAACAGAAAGTGCAGCAGTGAAACAGACGGCCGTGTTAATATCAGATTTTATATGCTGTTTTCTGGATTTCCACACATTTCCAAATTTCCAGTCATGTAATAAACATAAAACAACGATGATAAGGTGGCGCTCTGCTAGACAGACATAAATGTGGGCACAGAAAATTATGCACATCATCCTCTGTGAATTGTATTGTTATGGATTCAGAGGTACTGTATATGTTATAGAGTATATAAATATATACATATTTTCATATTATCATGTTATACGTTAGCTAACAATACAGATAATATTGTGTGCTCAGATATTTAAGTTTCTGCTGTGAAAAAGTGCTTAAAGTAAAGTGAGAAGCAGGTAAAGTTCTTTTCTTTTTGATGCTAACAGTTTTCAAGACAGGAAAGTCACATATAATAATCTGAGCCGTCTATTTAGCCGAAATGTGGTTTTATTGTCTTTGTTTTTTCTTCCTACATTTCACTTTACGTCAAAAAAAACAAAAAAAAATCATCCTGAACAGATAAATGAATTTGAAGTTTGTCACCATTTGTCGTTAAAGTGAGCTAATGAACCTCCTGCGTGCAACCCAGACATGGGGGGAAATGTGCATTTTCACAGTGAGCCAAATAAGAGTTACAATGGCGATAACAAGCATGTCAGACTTTTGGAAATTTTTCAGGCTTTAGTGGAAAGAGATGAACAATATCCAAAAGCAGCATAGAACATATCATCTGTTGGCGACACTGAGACAAGGAAATTGTGCCAACTGGCAGGAATGTGCTGAATGCAGAAGTGACTGGCTGTGAGTCAAAAGAAAATAGAAACTTAAATCAATATGATGTCATACAGGCACACGCTGATAAGGTAAGTGCTAAAGCATGTCGAAACTATCAGCCGACAGCCGACACTTCTGTTTGGGAGCGAAGAACTTATGAGGTAATGATAATGAAGTGCTGCAGCCTTGACTGCATGCTTGGGCACTCATTCCCTGCACCCTTGTACAGGTACATGTAGCTTTAGTGTGTTTTACAAGTTTGTGTGTGTGTGTGTGTGGGGGGGGGGGGGGGTACATGGATAAAGATTATTGCAGTAGTAGTTCATTAAATTTGAAACATTTGCAGAGAATTGAGCTTATATACACAGTGAATATTATTATTATTCAAAGGCTTTTGTTGTCTCTGTATTTGTAACTAAAGTGTAACTTATATTCTTGATCAATATTTCCATGTCAAAGGCTAATATAATTTATTTTTATATGAAGTGGTGATACATCTTTCCCTGACAATGGATAAGAACAGAGAAAAAATTTAGTTTACTTAAGAACAGATAGATAGGATGTTCTATCGTCATAAAGACTGCAACAGAGTGTGCAAAGTTACTAACCACTGTGGCGTTCAGGTAGGAGGAGATATTGAAGACTTTGTCTAGATGCATGGCAGAGTAGATGCCTCGGTTCTGTTTGCAAGTGCTGATGAAGACAAGCGCGCACGCAAAAACACACACAGAAACATGGCGAGAGAGAGAGAGAGCGGGAGAGAAATATTAATATACAACTTTAAGTCACAGTAAAAATATTTGCTGCCACCAAGTGAACTTGACTGGAAGTGCATGACTAAGGTGTCCAGTAGTAAGAAAGAGTGATATTGTGTTTTATTCCACAAAAGCTGAAAATGCCTTGAAACACATTTAGGCAGCCACAGACTATAGACCCACACAATGCACACAATATTAGCCCGTCTTGCTTTATAATGTGTGAAGACTTGTTGAAACCTTCTGTTTGGGAATCGTGACTATCCTGGCGTACTGAGAACGTGCAGCTTCACACTGCAGGAAGATGATGAAAGCTCGTGTAATCACTGAGGAGGAGGCTGCAGAAAAGCAGCGCCGATAGTGCAGAAAGAAAACTATCCTAATTTGCCACACCAGGTTAATAGAAACTCTCTAAAATCTCTGCTATTTGCACCCCATCAATGGAAATTAGATATTCAGTCACATCCTCGATGTCTGACCCTAAGCCAAATGTGAAAAACCTCATCATGCATTAATTCTACACACTATAACTAGATAAATAGGTTGTCTTGCTGAAACATCCATTCGTTTTTTGTAACCTAATATATGCATGAAATATAGAGAAGACAGGTGGAAAAGGCTGTGAGGAGAATAATCATCACCAGAGCATTACACCTTAAAGGTGGAAGGCCTGACACTGTCATCTAAATACATAAAAAGGAGCCGTCTTTGCCTGTACAAGCTCTCTGCTGTCAGCTCCAGCTCGGAGTCGTTGTACATGTAGCCAGGGATGAAGTTCTTCCACTCTGGGTTGATCAGATGTGGGGTGTCCACAACCTGATGAAATCAAGAGAGCAGGATACGCGGTCAGTAATTCTTATGGAGAAGCAAAATGGATCTATCAGTAAATTCAATAAACTAAATGCAAATCAGAAACAAATGCAAATCATCATCCACGATGCAGCTTTTTCCTCACTGAGGCAGCAAGAAAGCGGAGGAGAGCAACCACGAGGGCAGGGAAGAAAATACTGCACAAATTTCATTTTCAAAAACTGATGAAAATTACTGAAGCAACGCTCCTCCAAATCTGACACACTTCATTCTCTGTCATGAGCGCTGAGGCACCATAAATTAAGTAAAATGGAAGAATATTTCAGTCTGATTAAAACAAGCCTATTTCTTTATTTGCTTTTTAAACTGGAGGTCAAATTGGATCTTCTGCATTATGGATGGGTTGACTGCACATGGATTCAGACTTAATACACACAACAGCTTGCCCCTGACAACTGGCAGCAAACGCTATTCCAACGAGCGCACCGGAGGGACACCGAATTTTATGTAGTGCGCTTATACTAACAATTATCTGCGGACGTCTGTGCCAGCGGTTCCCAGACTGTGGGATCTCCGGGTGCAGTGAAGCTGAGTAAAAACGACACATTGGTTCTGCACTGCTAACAATGCACGGAGAAGTCTTTGAAAGGACCGCCCGGTAAACCTAAAGCAGATTAATCGAAACCAAATGTCACAACCAGCAAAGCAAAGACTAAACAACACGACGAGGCACGTGCCAGCCTCAGCTTCACCACAGCGGCTAACGAAGCGTGATCACAGTGTGCTGTGTGTAAGTTTTCAAATAAATATAATCTAGGTTTTGCCAGGAAGAGACTTTATGTGGGTACATATTGAAAGTTTGACCCTACAAAGATCCACTCATCTATATAATTCAGAACACCTTGTTTGTGTTTTACCTCCCTGATCACTGCATGACTCGCCTTGAAAAGCTCTTTGGTGTGGAATGGTTCACAAACAAGTTTCTCCATGTTGCCTCCAGCCAGGAACAAGACGGTCACCACTCCCATCAGCATCCAGGAGAAGACGAAGCTAAATCCAACGCCCCTGCGGAGATGAACAAACAGGCCCTCTGGTTCAGCTGACGTGTACAATAACAACAGTGAGGTGCAGCGTTACAGTGGAACAGGTAGATTAGAGGTGGCTTAAAATTGTTTGTCACAGTAAGAAGTTTTAGCTTTAGCTATAACTTACAGAGCATATGGTCTAGTATAGTAATAGTGATAGTAACTGTAAATGTAGTAGATATAACAGCAGTATAAAGCTTGAAACTTAATGAGCTCATCGTGTGCATACTGGACTTACGCCATCAGCATCGTTCCTCCCGTATTGGAGATGCACCCTCGTGTTGTAGGTGAGGCGTGCTTGTCGTAACCCAGCGTGCCGCACAGCAGGCCCAGGTAGTTGAAGGCCAGGACCAGGACCACCATGCAGCAAAGAGCAATGCAGCCAATCCACCTGAAGGCAGCAAGCAAAGCCAAACTATCAGATCTCACAGGGAAAAGTTTCCCGAAATATAAATTTAGATATACAATGAGCTTTAAAAACAAAACAAAACAATGTAGCAAGATAAACATCAAGCATCAGACACATTACATTAATATAGTAACCTTTTTTCAGCACAATTACACAATAGTTTCTCATTTAAAAATATGTTTTCTCACTTTGACCCTTAGACGTTTTCCTTTTATGTAAGGATGGCACTTAATAATTCATAGGTATGCTTTCTGACATGTCTGCCAGGAGGTCCGTGTACCTGTAGAAGTCCATTCTGTCAATTTCAGGGTAGTGGTCCTCAATCTTGGCATGCACGTGGTTAATGAATATGGTGAAGTTGGACAGGCAGCTCTGCACTGGGAATGCTTTGGAAAAGCTGCTGATGTTATTGCCAATGCCACCCACCAAATTTGTCACACCTGAAACACAGACAAGCACTAAAAATTATTTTTTTCAATAATTAAAAAAAAGAAAGAAATGTTTACACTGAAATGCAAGTGCAATTCAAACTTAAAGCCAGAAACATGAGAAAAGAAACATATGAAGAGGAATCCAGAGAGCACAGGGTGAATAAAAAAGTCCAATAATTTATAAAAGCATTTATTGCAATAACACATATCAGGGTGAATTACATTGTGTGTTTGAGCTCAAAAACCACTTACTCTCAACGACACTTCTGGTCTGTTCAATCACCATGTGTGGTGTGTCGTTCAAAGAGGAGAAGCCCTGCGAATGGAGGAAAACAAGTTTGTCCCTTTTGTGATTTTATTTCTTTCTGAAAAAAATCTGGAACTCACTAACAGATGAACAAATACACAAAACACATCATCACACAGACTCAAAGACCACAGAAATATGTATATCCATCTCATGGCTCACCTTCTGGACGACGGCACTGAGGTCTGTTTTTAATACATCGTTCATCTTTTCCCGCTGAGCACCCACATCCGGCAGCTGAAACGCAAAGACGCAGCTTTGATGAGCACCGGCAATAAGAAATGATCAAAATGTAACAATCCCTGATGCAAAAATCCTGTCTTCACCAGTTCCAACGAATCCTTCCAAAATAAGCTAAACCGCAGTGGCCTGGGCAGCAGTTAGAAGCAGAGATGTCGTTATTTCACTGCGCAGAATACCGTTTGAGAATGTAACAACGTGTCAGAGGAATCATCTGAAAGTTTGTCCTAATCATAACCACAACCAGACCTCATCATTAAAAGTTTCCTAGTTCTGGAAGTCGGTACCGTAACCATGTGAACTGGTTCTACACTCTGTAATCATTCCTCTTCTTATTACTGTCCATTAAAAGGTCTAATACATCATCTCTGGAGTCAGCACAGAAGGGGGAATGATTATATGACTAAAAACGTGCTGCAGTGTTCAAACGAGCACCTGACTGCTGCTTTAAGACAGACATGGAAAACTCTGAACTTCTCCATTAGCCAGATTTTTAAATGTGAACAATTTTTATTGCAAACACATGCTAAAAAGAGGGCGATAGTTATGAAGGCGTGTTCACATGCGTGTAAACAGCACCGTACAGTATAAAGCTGTGCATCAGAGTTTGTCTGCATTCGGTTTTGTACCCGTGTGAAATTAGCACTAATCTGCAGCTGGGTCAGGGACTGGCGAATGTTGCGGCACAGCTGGGCTGTGGTAGCATCAGAGTCTTCGTCGTGACAGCCGGGGTCGTTTAGGGTGCGGTTGATGCTGGTCCGGACCTGGCTCAGGTTTAAGCTCAGCTTCCC
Organism: Cichlasoma orientale; assembly: GCA_034780415.1. Classification (NCBI taxonomy): domain Eukaryota; kingdom Metazoa; phylum Chordata; class Actinopteri; order Cichliformes; family Cichlidae; genus Cichlasoma; species Cichlasoma orientale. The sequence goes on from JAVDPK010001688.1 coordinate 114,120, forward strand.
CGTTCCGTCCTGAAGCACCTCCAGAGAGGCACTAACGCTCTCCAGGGCCTCCTTGGTTTCTCGCATGGCTGAAATAAGAGAGACCACAGGCGACATAACAAGTGAACTGGGTTGCTGTCACGCGGGAAAAACCAATAAAAAGGAAATGCCCAAAAAAACAAAGTGCTTAAAAAAGTAAAAATGTGGAACAACATTATGGTCACTGCAGTCACACCGGAAGCTTAGATTCTTCCAAAGTGTAAATAAAGTCAGTTGGAGTGTCTTACAGCATATCCTCAGGAAAATAAAAAGGATGTTTTTTTTGTTGTTGTTCATTAGTTATCTCATATTTTGAGGCAAAGATAAGGCTTTTCCACACATTTTGTTCCCATTGGGCACGATTATGCGGCTCGGCAACAGATGAGAATCATGAATCCTTTATACGAATCTTTCAGTTCTGTTCTGGGAAATATTGTGATAGTGTTTTAGATCGCCTGTTACTTCACCAGTGGAAGGAAGCACGGCTGTTTCTAGGACATTTTTCTTTTTTTTAAACAGTGTGGCACAGGAGTACCGAGAACGACGCAGTGTAGGAACAGAAATGGTATCTGCTCATGTGCAGCCCTGCTATGGATGGCATTACATGAAAAGTGGGACTACATAAGAAGAAAGTATTGTTTCGTATTGAATAACTGTTTTGCAAAGTGGTAAAGGAATTCTTTAAACCAATTAGCAGTGCATGTCTACTTCACTGCAGACCGTTTTTTTAAAGAATAAGTCAGCCTTTTGCTGTTTTTGCTCAGTATCTT
>JAVDPK010001688.1:115007-132477 GCA_034780415.1 Cichlasoma orientale
GTATCAAACAAGTAGCTCCTCGTATGACTCGGTACCCTTGAAGTAGCTCTCAGTGTCAAAAAGGTTGGTGACCCCTGTTATAGACCATTTGCCTAATTAAAGTCATAATCCCACCATAACAAAGCTACTCATTATGCTGAACAGCACTTTTCAGAATCATATATATCACATCATTGGATCATAATTATTGACTCGTGCATTTCACTTTAATGTTGCAGCTGGAGATGATTTAAATGGCTTACATACTAATGGGTAGCTTTATTTATAACAACACAGCATTTCTTTAAACATCTGCAAAATAAGATGGAACTAAAGATTCAAGATAAAACGGTATGGAGTTCAGAGTATGATTTTTCCTTGCAAATATAGTGGAGTCAAAGTAAAAGGCAGCATAACAGAAATACTTAAATAAAGCACAAGAATATTAAAACTAATCTCCTTCCTCAGCACATACAAGAAATCATCGTTATCAGCGCAGATTCCACAATCCGTGTCTCCCTAGTAAAGCCTGAGACTGAGCCTAGTATATCTTTTGAGTTTCTGGTCCAAGCCAAAGGGTTTGAAATTTGAAACACAGTTTCTATACTGTGCTTATATACTAGTGTGAATCTCTACCATCTAAAAATCACACTTTTAACTGCACTGCATGCAGCAGCATCGCTTTCGGCAAACATTAAGCAAACAGGAACGCTATGAATAATGTGAACTATTATTAAAGATGTTGCTGTTCAGTAAATTACGCTTTCCCACGCGATTGGGTTCATCGCGAGACAGCAGCCAGTGTTAGTTAACAGTCAGGGAGTAGCCTGCAGCGGATGCTTAAAATTAAACAGGATAAAGAAAACAGAAACGCTGGCGTCCTTGAACAGAGGCATCAAAGAAGCAAGAGGGGAAACGGTAAATTCACTCTCATACAGCAGCATGATTAGCAACACTGCAACTATAGATGGATGCTTAAGCACCATCTTTGATTCTCGCAGTATGAATCTTGGTTTAGTGTTCTGTTTTGACAGCTTGTTATTCTCTGTATTCTCCGCGGATAATAAGACCTTTTGACTACTTGGCTGAGCCCCAGCAGAAACCCGAAAGGATATGAATATTAAAAACACAAATTACAGTATAATCACTGCCATATCTGTGCTCAGACATTTTACCGCCTTCACTATTGTCATGCTTACTGACTGATTTTTCCTCTTTGCTGCTGATGTACTAAACGCTTACATGTTCTCGTCAAACATCTGCGCAGGACCATAAAACACAAGATGCTCTCATAGCTGAATCTTCAAATGTAGAAAAAAAAATACAATAAATAAAAGCAACATGACTGGTTACACAAACACAATTTTTTTTATGTTCACATCACACTGGGGGAACACAGTTGCAGTATAAAGGGTTTGGGGATTTTTTTGTCAAGATGCCGTGAACTTAAAACTGCACTAGGCTGGATTTTTATGGAACAAGAATTGTATCCATTTATATGTATAAATGGAAAAAACTGATTTATTCTATTTGCCCATAAAGACAATTTACCCGGTGACAACAGAAGCAGAAATTCATATCAAGAAGAAAAAAAAAAAGCACTGAATCTAAAGCATGGCAGGCTTAACAAAGACAGCCAAAGGTGCTCTGAAGATCATTTTTAACATGAGACAAAGTTTGTTTTACTTCCTCTAATCTGTTGTCACCAAAGTAAGATATTGCATAGTGCAGTTTTTATATAGTAACAGATTATTCTTCATCAAGCTCTAACTCTGGGCTCAGGTTGGCACCAAGGAAGAAAACAAAGGGGACAAATCACAAGAGCAACACTGATGTCAAAGTTCACGAGGGTCAAAGGATTGTGGATCACTGATCAGTTACTAAGGTATCGTTACCTTTTATGGCCCTCTCGATTTTCACTTTATAAAAAGCATAAAATATAAAGATTAAGGATTAATGATACAATTATTACAAGGCGGAGGACTTACGAAGAGAAATATTACTGAAATCAGATTCCTAAACCTTTATTTACAGCAGAAACCTTAACAAGTGATTTAATGTAATTTAATTAAAAATATATATATATCGTATTCATCACACAGCTGGCAGCACTGCAATGTTTGTACTGCAGCTGGCTTCCAGTAGCTTACAACCTACAATATTTTGATCTTAGCTAAAAGGAGAAATTAAAAGTAAGCAGATATACCTCCAGCCATATTAAGCACTTGATCCAAGGCAGGATGGACCTCCATATCCAGCTGATCATGTATCCTTCCACCCAATAATGGACCTATATCTGCAGAAAACATCAACAGAGAGATGTTAGTTGTCCCTCCACAGGGTTTGTTTTCTACTCAACCATCTTAACTTCTAATGGTTTTCGAGTATATTAGAAATAACTTCTTTTTTCTTATCTAATGGCTCACAATCCTGGTACTATTTAGCAGGTACCAACTTCTAGGAAATAACTGCCTGCAGGACAAAAAAAGGATGACAGTTGCTACTTTTGCTATGGACCTAGCTATGTCACAGACCAGTTGTGAAAACAAGTCATGGAAAGCAGATACATTAGCATGCTACTTATGTGAATTTACACGACTGGGTGTCTACTTAATTCACAGAGAAGATCTACTTACTATCTAGGTCATAGATGACTTTGTTCTTGGCTGTGGCATATTGGGATATTAGGTAATCAATTTGCTGCAAAGATTAAACACAGAGGAGAGCAGAGTCTTAGAAAGCACAAAAACTGTTTTATAGTCTAGACACCAACAGCAAGTAAATAACAACTCCAGTTTTAGGCTATTTCAACAAACCACCTGAGGGTCTCGATGGATTTTGGCTCAGCAAATACCACCCAGAAGAGTACGAAAACAATCTTTTCAAAAGCAAGTTTGGTTTTTGTAGCTGTTGCACACACAAAAGGTGAGAAAATTCCCTTTTGCCACCGGAAAGGATTACACAAAATCAGCATGACAAGAAAATCTAGTTTCAACAAAGGAAAGAAAAAAAAGACGACATGCACACTGATTCACAAATTTACCTTCGAGTCTACAACCCTGAAATGTTAGGAATATTTCTCATTTGAGAAAATTCATAACTGAACCATCTATCATGCTCATGCAACTTCAATCTACGCAGCAGCCAACCAGAGTTCCATAATGTTACCTGATTTAATTCCCGTGATACAAACGATAATCTAGAGATATGCATTTAATTTGACAACGCTTAATCTGAATTTGAGATTGGCTGCTCGACATTGCGGGCACGCGTCAGAGCTCCCCGTCTCACCATGGGTGTGTCGTTAACGAAGGTGTGCAGATCCCTCATGTTGCTGTTGACCAGTCTCCGTACGTTCTTCACCTGAGAGCTCAGGTTCTGGTTGGCAGCATATGCACACAGCACTCCAATCCTAATGAAAGCAATTGAAACAAAAACACAAACACTTGATCCACCTGCTGCTGGACACGTCTGAGTGACCCTGCTGCCCCGGTGTCTGTCAAGAGTAAGGTGAGTCCTACAGAGCAGGGCGATGACAAGCCATCAGCAGTAGGGGTCAGTGTGCACCACCAGATTTACTTCACTTTGCCGCTGCTGAGTGCACCTGTAGAGCGCCTTCATGTCTTTAAAAGCCAGCATTACACATTATAATCAAGAACAATAATGCGTCTTCAATCCCTTTTAATTGACTTTTATATATAATTTGCATTAATTTAATTGTTGCCATAAAAAATACTATTTACTGTATGTCAAGCGTGTGTTTTAATAGACTGGAATACTGTAACTTAACAATACTGCATATCTGGTGGTCCTACATTTACATGCTCAGCAGTCTCAAGATAACAAAAGATTAATGTCAGAAAACAATTTTATTTCCCAAGTAATTTGGAAATGAACTCTCAGCCAGAAATGCAGGTGTGTCTACATGACGCTCCGAGGCCCGATCTGTATAATCGAAGGTCTCTGGGTTGTAAACATATTCAAATTAAATGTGAAAACACAGAACTGCATAGAGCAGACCATTAAAGTGAATCTCTTGCATACTTCAAACAGACCTGAGTAGCTTACTACAAGGCTTAATTAGCTTGAACAACATCAAGGGAAAGACAGCCCATAATATTAAGCCGTTTCCATGACTCACTCTCATCCCAGCTGAATTTTCTGCTTAGCACCTCACAGCTACTGCAGCGCTACAGTGCGTGCATGTATGTTTTTATTGCTACTGATGCGTGTAAGTGAGGTTTGTGTGTGTTTTGCTTATGGAAAGATGCCCCCCCCCCCCAAAAAAAAAACTTGTCTACAATTGACTCTAAGGATCAAAAGCCCTAAAGCAGAGTTGTATGACACAGTGAAGCCCCTTCATGGGAATGCTTCAGTGTAATAAGCAGCTTTATGAATGATGTAAGATGACTGGCAGAGAGGAATAACAAAAGAACTGACTCAGAAGCTTCTGGGAAGGTTTGGATCAATTGAGTTGAATCAGGGTGTTGTGACTCACTGTATAAAAAGGCAGGGTTTTTTTTATGTATACGTATAACAACAGGCTGTACGTATGTGACCACAGAGAGGGGGGTTTCCATTGTCTTATGCTAACGCATGAAGGCACTGGTGTGTGCAGTTCTTCCTTGCAGACCAGTAAACAGCAGTCACAGTTTCTCTTTGTAAATGAAAACTACATTTGATAAGTTTCAAAACTTGAACACAGTTCATCTTTTTTCTGTCCAATCAGTCCAAAGAGTCGTGAAATCATCAGATTCTGGGCTCCTCTTAGTGACTCACATACAGTATTGTTCATTTTTGGCATGGAAATGCAGTAAAAACCATTTCTTCAAATACTGATATACTTTTTATTCTGCATGCAAACACATGCTTAAGTATAAGCGGTCTAAGTCAGTGCTTGGCAGATATCACAGCACGTAGCCCGCTAAGACTCAGCATGTTTACGATTTTCTGTGAAGTTCAAGTCAGAGGACTGAGGAGCCTTTCCAAAAGCTTTCAGCTCGTCTTTCTCCGAGCAGATCGGGGAGGATTGCTTTGTCCGCTTTGGATAATTGTTCTGTTGTAGAAGCCAGTCTCTTTTTAATTTCACTTTAGTGACTGACAGCATAAAATTCTTCCAGAATTACTGAATTTCCCTCCATCTGTAATGCCTATCTTGTGCACTTTACTGGCTTGCAAACTCACAACAGAGTACTCCTCGTGTCAATAAGCTCGTGAGCTCTTCTTGTCAAATGCTTCTTTTTCTTCAAATAGATCCTGGGTTATTGTGGCCAATTGCTCAATTTTAACTCCATTTGTTGACTGATGTTGCTTTGCATTGATGAGGTTGCAGGTAGGGTATCCTTGTTCTGTTAGTGCCTCAGTGCTGCACCGTGGGACGGCTTCTGCCTGAACTAAACTTTCCTGCAGGTCATACAAGGTCTTCCTTTGCCATTCTGTCGAGCAGATGTTCGGTTTTATCTGAAAAGTTTCTCGGTCTCCCAGCGCTCGTCCTGTTCCCCTTATTTCTTAATGACATTTCAGTCAGTGGAAGTGCTTTGATATCTTCTCTTGCTTTTAGGCATCAGTTCGTTTTCAGATCTTCAGTCAGCAGCTTAGAGGAGCCCATGGTAGTTTTGTAAGGAGTTATTAAGCTCTAATGTTTCAATAACAGCCTAATAAGTTTTAAATATTTATAAGCAGGAGGGGCGCTTTCATAAATGCCACAGATACTCAAATTATCACTTGTGATGCATGCCTGTGAAAGGATTTATACTTACGGTCATGAAAAATGAAGTTGTATTCATGCAAAGCTCTCTTAATGTCCCGCCACACCAACTGGGTTGAGGTCTGGACTTTGACTGGGCCATAGCCACACCTTGATTCTTTTTTCAACCATTCTGTTGTAGATTTGCTGCTGTGCTTGAGATCACGGTCCTCTTGCACGTAGGTGTAGTTACATGCAAGTCGTTCAGATGGCCTCACATTTGACTCTAGAATACTTTGGGAAACAGAGGAGTTCATGGCAGACTCAATGACTGCAAGGTGCCCAGATCCTGGTGAAAAACAAGCCCAAATCATCGCCCAAGGTGGTGATGTGCATTATAGACAAACATCTGCACTTTGGTCTCATCTGTCCAAAGGACATTCTTGTAGTTTGTTCAGATTCACATTTGATGAGCTGGCATCACCTTTTTAGAAAGAAGAGGTTTTTGTTGTCAACCCCTCCAAACAAGTAAAAATCTGCCAAATCAAATACGTCTGCTGCAGAACTATTTTTCACAGGACATGAAAACCAACAAAATATAGTCCTAACGGTTTAATTCTGTTTAACGTGAACTAACTGATGCTGTTTGTCATTTTAGCTTGATTATCACACCTCATATTTTGGTGAATCTATCTTCTACCAATTAATTCAAGTCAAACAGTTTTACTGCTAGGATAGAAAACTCAAATGATCCCGTCTTGTTTTAGTACAGAAGGCTGATCAATCGCAGCTAAAAATTGTAGGTGCAGTAGTAAATAAATATATTTCTTGATCCCAGCTTTTCGGGTGGAAGATTTTTCCACTTTCATCACTGTCAGTTCGGCATTTTTTGAGATTTAAACTATTGTTCTGACAAATATTTGCAAGTTTATTTGTATTTGTACATAAATATTCGTTTGCTGCCCGGCACCTGAAGAAAATTCGTAATGAACACGTTCCAAGAGCAACAACAAAAAAAGAGCCTTTAACAGTGTGGCCGCACTCCTTAAAGAACAAATGTGTTATAGGGTATACTGCCCTCGGCATCAAGCTGCACCGTCTCTAGTGGAATTGTGATAATGTTTGCCATAAATAGCGAGTGGGCCAACAGAGTAAACACTGTCATCGTACAAGTGGAGACTTAATGAGAAACTAGGCCAAACAAGCAGGCTGGGACACAGTGAAGTGGAGCCATCCGTAACCAGGGGAAGATTCAAAATGGCCACTTTCACAACAAAAGCCTTTTGTCAAGCACTTTCTCTGCTCTCCCTCTGCATCCTTCTCACTCACACTTCATACATTTGCTTTCTTTTTCCACACAAAAACGCACAATCACGCACTTTCCTCGTCTCTGCTTGTCTTTATTACCAAAGCTCGTACTTTTCTCTCTTACGAAGCTTTTATATCACAGCCTCTCTGAATTATTTTCATGGCTTTCTCTGCACCAGTATCTTCCTCTTCATGAGGCTTTTTTTTGTTTCACCCTCTCAAACTTATAATTCTCATTTTCCTACAGCACCCCTCCTCTTCTTTAATCTCCTCCTCCGTCTCCTCTTTTGCCCTCTGCACCCTCTCTCTTTTCTCTCTCTCCCGCTTCCCACCTCCTCTCCTTTTCTTTGTCTCTCGCTCACTCCCTTTCCCCGCTAGTGTCCAGCAAGGTCACTGGAATCTGTTGCTGAACAAAGACTCTTTGAGGAAACAGTCTGGCGCTTTGCAACAAGCTGTGCGGTCCGTGACTGTCCACCTTATTTTACGACAATCGCATCTGAGTTCAGCTCGAGCTTCGTCTTGCTTAGTTCCAGTTTGGGTTTGTTATTTAAAAAGTGATTCAATTAAATGAGAGTCTAAAGCTGCAAGAAGACAAAAAGCGCACATAAATTAGTATTTGAATGCAAAATGATCAAACTGACGACAAACTTGAAGCGACAAGCAAGGCCCGCCAACCTACTTTCTCACAGCGTCTGTATCCAGGAAACATGTCGCTCAAGACTCGATCCCCCCGCGGTGTCGTCTTCGTTCACCTTCGATTTAATGATGCCTTTTATATCACACGCCACGGAGAACTATTCCAGGGCATTCAGCTGCAAAGGTTATCATAAGCCAAACTATAAAATTCACTTATGAAAAAAAGATGAGTTTTGAAAGACAGCAGAGAGAAGATCTGAGGTTCAAAACAGATCAAACAGGCACTGGTTTATAAAGACCGCTTGCTTATTTATCTGCATTTAATTACATTTGATCTGATAACTAATGTGTTTTATGAACTTTAAAAAGCGAACGGGTTGTAAATTATCCTAATAAGAGTACTTTAAATTTAACATACTGATAAAATTATTATTTTATCACATAAGCCCTGCGACAGATTGGATACCTGCCCGGGGTGCACCCTGCCTCTCGCCCTGTGGCAGATGGGACAGGCCCGCTCGCAACCCTGAATCGGATACACACAAGAAAACGGATGGATGCATTTTTCAGATATCGCTGCTCAAAAGTAGAGCTGTGGCGATGACACTGTACTGAAACATCCAAACTTTTTCATGCATTTACTTTATCCATTCATGTTTTAGGTAGAAGCTGCATTTCAATACGGCAGGTTGCCTTTTAAATCATCATTTGTCAAATCATCTGCACACTTCAGCCGTTGGGCTTTTGTGCCGCATCATCACAGTTCTGTGTTATCAGCAGCTTCTGAACAACTGCAGCCAACAACTGTGCGGCCGCTGTTTGATAACGCGCCTCTTTTTGACCACAGGGGACAATTCGAACACAGCGGGAGGAAGATTTACCTCTAACCGGTTCGAAAAAGGGCTCTAATTCCTGTTTGAGCAAAAGCCAAATGACACATGAAACTCTGCCTCGGGCTGGACGCCCCGCAACAGCAGATGAAGAAGAGCAACAAACTAGCGCAGCACCCCAGAATCTAGGCCACTACTGGGGGCTGGGTAGTGAGTGTTCCATGGTCTGGTGGTTCCATAGCTTTTACAAACTCCAACAATGGGCCGCATTCAGTACAATTGTAGCTGAAATCCTGGGACAGTCGCCTTACTGCCCCTCCCTGTTTTCACATTCCTGAAACTGGCTCTTTATTATCCACTTTCAGTGAGAAAATTATTATTGTAGTCATTGTAATAACGACTGTGATCATATTACACATTTCACACATGTTGGTAGTGTAATCAGAACATGTGCAACATGAAACAGCAAACTGTTGATCAAAGCCTTGTTCAGAATATTTCTTATTAAATCTTTATTTTTGTGACAGTCTCACCTGAAAGACCTGCATGCAAAAGCTAATTAAAACTGATAGATTACAGCATGGCAAACGTGGGACAATAGAAGTGCTGACTGAAAAATGTCGGGCCCAAACAATGCCCCCCGATGCGGGAGGTAGAGCAGGCCATCAACTAATCGGAAGGCTGGTGATTCAACCTCTGGCTGCTCCAGCCTGGATGCCACAGCATCCTTGGGAAAGATACTGAACTCCGAGTTGCTCCCCGTGAGTGCGAATGTTTGACAGAAAGCACTTAGATGTAGAAATGTAGTGCCTGTATGGATGCGTGTGAACGGTTGAATGAAGACGTGCTGTACTGTATAAAGCGCTCCGAGTGCTCGAGTAGAGTAGAAAAACGCTACATGTACTGCAGTTTATGTAGCAACTCTTATGTATTCTGAACTAAATCATCACACAAGCCCCCACCACAGGCAGCAGCTGCAACTTCAATTAATTTTAGCCACTGTTTGATGTCATTGATCCACTTATATTGGTATATAATGAGAATTGTAACAATTGAATCCCTGTTGCATTCAATTTAGCAACCATGTGACGCCTTTGGTATGCCTGCTTTCATTCCATTAAGCTGCCCTTTTCCTTTCAAGTGGTCATTGCTATGTACTTTTTATTTGCTGTGTTATTACTCTCCTCAGAGCTTGCCAGGTCACATTCTGAACCCGACTTCCCGTTGCAGCATTGTGCCCTATGAAGAATTTAAACAAGCATCCTGGCTCCCAGGCCTTCGCTTCGAGCATGACAACCCAGTAAAGACAGTGCTATTAGCGGCTCGGTTTTTCCCTCCTCATGAGGATGCTGTGTAAGCTGCTGTCAGTTCCATCTGAGGACTGGCTGCACTAGTTTGATGGGAGACGGACCATTAATTTCACAGTAAACAGTCTAGGAATGATATGAATACCAAACTCGGAGCCAAAAAGCCTCACACGGTTGTGCAAATAACCGCAGAAGGTCACTGCAGCACAATAGCATTTTGAAAACTGTAGAAGGGACAAAAGGCAAAAAAAAAAATAGAATCTATAGTACATGCATTTTTCTGATTAAACTGTCAAACAGTGCAACAACTGATTAATCACATATTTCTCTGTCATAAACAGCAGCTTATACTGATATTTTGTCATCAGCTGCACTGACTTTGCTAAAATACGATGCATTGTAATCTGAGCATCTCGGCAAGGACCGTGGTTATCTGGATATCTTAACGTTTAAAAGCTGAACAGGATGGATGTCACAGAAGCGGCCTTTCTGTAATTTGTGTCCATAAGAACATCAAAAACAGATTAATACTCAAAGACATTCGCTTTGCTCTGTAAACCATCCGTGAATACACTGAACTTAATTAACCTTTCAAACAAATATTAGTGGTTTGAATTAAAAAAATAAATATCAGCTGTCCAAAAGAAAACAACTTGTACCAACTGATGAATAATGATGAAATACAAAGAGCAGGTTATTTTACCAGCAAACACCAGCTTCATAACACACGGATGAACTCTATTAAGCCTTGACCAATAAAACTTAACTGTAATCGCCTATTATTTGCATATAATTAGCACAGTCTGGAGAAGTAGTTCAAAGCTTTTTACAGCTTTTCAGGGATCCTGGATTTGAGTGTGAATGGCTGTCCCTCTCTTTGTGTTAGCCCTATGATGGATTCTTGAGCTGTCCACGTTGTGCTTCACCACTAAGGAATGGGCTCACACACTAAGGGATGGGATAGGCTTTTACAATAGGACTACTATTAAAGATGGACATTAGCACAGGTCCTGCATTAATGCGATTTAGAAAACAGACCACAGGACTGAGTTTGTGCGTATTGGTGCAAAACCCAGAATCTGAAAAACCAGCTGGTTTATATCATAAAGATCGGACTGATCTTATATGTGGAGACATATTCTGCTGATTACACTCATGACCGTCCTGTTTCTTGTTTTTCTTCAAAGCTCTTATTAAAGTGGGGTAATATTGTTAACCCACTCTCAGCAGAACCCTTGTTTCTGCTCCAGTTCGCTGAGATCAGATTAGATTAATCTAACAATAAAGCCCGTTACTACACTTAAATCAGTCCTTGATTGAAGTGTCTCTGACTGAACTTCCTTATTTTTGCACTGCAGGAGAAAAGATATTAACGCTGGCACCGCAGCTGATTGTGACTGTTTGACTGTGTCTGTTTCTATGGCAGCAGCTCAGTTTATTGTGACGCAGAAAAAGTACTTTATAGTATCTGTGTAAGCATGTACAGGAACACTCCCAATACAGTAAGGTTAACTCCCAAATATCCAGCAGGGGAGTAAAGAGAAATGCCACCGCAAGGGTCAGAGTCAATGACCTTTTTTAAAATCAGAAAGCCTTCATACAATGGCTCATTACTGTGAAGGTGGTTGGTAGAAAGTTACCAGCTTTCATTCTGCCAGGGTACACCCTGCTGATCACAAAGTGACAAAAAAAAGAAAGAAAAACCAGATCCATCTGCATCAGGAATGTAGATATTTCTGGGCTATAAATCCTCCCAGCTAGCCGTCCCTGAGATAGAAACCTCCTCCCGGCCGTAAACCACATCACAGAGCCCTGCAGCTTCTCATATCCCCTCTCTCCTGCGTAACAATGTGCCGTATCATCACTACTGTAACACAAATGTCACCTATAAATTTGCGAGAAAGCCTGGCCAACATCAGTTAGCTCCACGATGGTGAATTCTTGTAACTCATGTACTGAATTGCAATGTGCATATTACAAGAATCCGCGACATTAAGATGCCAGGGTGAGCGAAAAAAAATGCAATTAGCAAAAAATTAAAGTGGTTTTCAGCTATAAATGCAAAATGAGAGAAAATTAGAATGATTAGTATGAGTGAAGTCTCTCCAGGAGATGTGATAAATTATGGGATGCACTGCGAATTCTGACAACAACCTCTCCAGTTAATTAGCTTGGCAGTGGCATGAATAAAGCTGCCACTGTTCAGTGTCTGTGGGCTGTGAACAGGAGACGAGAACTTTTTAGGTTTTTTATAGGAAAAAAAAAAGACTTTAACAAACGGATAATTCATGAGAAAATAAGGATAAAGCTTAAGGCACAATCAATGTAAAAGATGCAAGCAAATAGATATTCACGAAGCATTCACACAGTTCTCACTTGCAGCTTGATAAATTATACAGATTGAAAAGCTGTATATAGAAAAATAGCCAGAGGGAGCTGGTTAAAGGGCGCATTATTGACATTAAGGTATTTATTTTTAAATAACAGTGATGCTTTAATGAGGCTCAATGGAAATTAAAACTTTAGATGTCCTCCAAAGAAAATGTTATGGAAAAGAGGATTATCAATCTTTTTTTTTTTGCTGAGTGACTGTCCACACTGTACTGTACTGAAGTGAGATGGTCACTCTTGTATCATCTTCTACTCGTGTACATTTTCCCTCCACATTAGGCAACATAATGTCTCTGTTCTACTATTGTAATCAAAGTGTAAAATCAATGGAGACTGCTGCATAATGCACAGTGTGAGGAAAGAGCAGAAGCACCATGGCAGATCTCACCTGCAAGCTTTTGTCTTCTTTCCAGCCTTCAGATTCTGGCGCGTCCACAGAGCTCACTCGGGTTCACACTTCAGGTGCATCGTTTTTGTTCTTTGTGATGGTTTTAACTTCTTGAGATGTGTAATGTGATTTTGTATTAATTACTGTGGTTTAAATGATGATTTATCAGCTGATAGATCAAAACGATTTACAAATACTGACGTTAGCAAATGGCTAATACTGGCTGGCCAATCTATTGGTCAGGCTGTAAAAAGTACTGGGCCACCTGCACATTACACCTACAGAAGCTGCTTGGCCGTGAAGATTGTGGTGCACAGATATCAATTCCAGAGGAGGTTTGGAACTGACAGTTACCGACTCAGCAGAGCTAAGGTAACTTTTATGTACTATGAAGGTGCAGTGTGAAGAGAGAAATATTGATTATAAATCCCAGTTCTTCTGATTTTCCTATACATTATGTTCATCATCCCCCTGCGAATGCAGTGTTAAGTTCTCCGTTGGTGTTTCTTTCACATGTCGCCCGTACGTAACTTAAGAGTGACCAAAAGTTGCATCTGTGATGGAATTTTGTTTGACTCTCCACTAAATATGGAATGAAGAAAAAGTGCCACATGCCTGACAAAAAGGTGGGTTTTTGCTAGTAAACATAATAAAAATAAAAATAAATAACAGTAAAACTAATAAAAACTACACTCAAAAATAAAACCTAACCGTATACATGAAAATACAGAAACTACACTGAAAAGTTTTAGTTCTTAAGAAAAAGAAAAATGTATAATACTATATAATTAATACTGTAACTATGCTCACTGTATAAACTATAATAACCCTGGCTACTGCTAACCTCGACTGTAATTAGACAGGAATGGAGGGTTGGGAGGGCTTAGTTTCTTTTGCTTTACTTTTAATCTTATTTTTAATCGTATTTTGATCAAAATGTGTTTTTTAAAATCTTGTTACTTTTGCTGGTACCGCCCCACATTCCCTACAGGCTTTTGAGTAAAGTTTAATTTGATATTTTGCTGGCTGTAACAGCTCCGAAACTGGAAACAAATTACCTCCAAGTAGCCTGACATTTGGTGAACAAGTGACATCTTCATAGTTGTAACTTCTTTCATGACAGAATTAATGCTCATCACACTATTAATGAACCCCCTAAAAATAGCCCCGCATGTGATGAATCCCCAGGGAGGTTGTTAACTGAGCAATGTGTGGGTTACGCAAGGCACAGGACGGAGGTAAGAGTGTGTTTGGCTGCGTGTGTTTATAACGTGGCTTGTTTTTGTGAGAGAAGGTAAGAATAGGTTTGTGTTAGCAGCAATAAGTGACTTTGAGTAAATTCAATTTTGCAGATGGAGAGATGGATGGATGCTGGTTTCTCTCACACAGGAACTCTTTATGACTACGTGCAGTTATTTTGTATACAGCACAGCACATCTGTAACACAGAGGAACTTTGGGACTTTTCAAAACCCTCATGGCTTGCTCAGCTCTCAAACAAAAAGATACTGACAAATTAATTTTGTTTGTCGTGTTTATTTTTAGTATTTATATTGGTGTGCTATTCTATTGAGCTATTTTTGCTTTATTTTATGAAGCTATTTTACTTTCTTAGAATTCTGCAGTTTTTAGGGTGAAAGTCACATCTCACAGATGTACTGGGACGCACCATCGGTGATGTAACCTGGGCTCATCCAGTATTTCGGGTCTTTCAACATGAGAAACGTTCAGGTGACCCAACCAGGGTTGATCAGACCCGGCTCATGTCCCAGCAGGAAGTGTCCATGGATCCACCCGCGTGATCCAAAGCCACCTAGCGGCTTTCTCTGCGGTTTCAGTAACTGATCTAATGACCCTCCTTTTATCTTGTCCACAGATGCCCAGCAGTGCAACCTTTGCAAGGTAAGCGCCCTGCAAATCCTCAGCAACCCACTTAAACAGTCTGGCAGCAGGTTCGCCAGCCTTTCCTTCAGCATGCAGCTACTAGCTACTGATACTTGTCGCCCTCTCTCTCATTTGCCTCGTCCATGTTCTTTCCCATTGGAATTTTAATTCCAACATGATCAATTGCCTGGTGGATTCACAGCCACACAGTGATCATATCTGGCTGCGGCCGTGACAGTGCTGTCTGGGTTGGGGAATTCAGTTGCTTGCCAAAGTCCACTTCCATACGCCAGCTGTTGGAGGCAGTGAGAAGACCAGCTTTTGTTCAGCTTGCGGATCAGGTTTCTCTCCAGCGCTGACAAAGTCAGTGGTCATTGGCCGATGGTGGCCTCTGATGTTTTTAATGGCCGTGGTCCTGTACACGGACCTAGTCACGGCCTCAACAATAGCGTCCGTCTCCAAGAGCTTTTGGGCAGTTGCCAAGGAGCCCTTTCCAAAGCAGGATAAATAAAGTATATCAATCTATTTACTTAAAGCATTAAATTACAACCAGTAAGCAGTAAAGAAAAACCTTCTGTATAATGGGTTGCATATTTGTGTAGAAACAAATTTAGCTACACAAAAGCTTGCAGTGATTCCATTGGTCAATCTTTAAAATCTTGCACCTGTACAGTTTATGAATGATTGCATGCACAGAGAAATGTCGCTCTAAACACGTGTTTAGCTGATAAAGTGACAAAATTAAACTGCTGTCTCCAGGTTTGTCTGTCACCTGGTGGATAACAGATTTCAAGCGAAGCAGCCATAGTGTGCATGCGGTAAACGATGGATCATCCTGTAATAACACTGTAATAAACAGCGAGCTAATTCTGCAGTTCTAGCAAATGCACAGAAAAAGAAGTCTTTTCACTGATAGAGAGTAGTCAGTCTCCCATTTAAATTTTTATTCATACCTACTCAATAAATGAAACAGATCAGCTTTTAGCTCCAATTCAGTATTTGGACCAAGTAGCTACTGTATTAGAAAATAAAGTGCGTTAAAGGAAGCATATGCAATAGATTTCAATGCCTTTTTAATGAGTTGAGAGAATTTCAGTGGGATGAATCCTATTTTGCAAATGAACAAAGAAACATTCTGATATACTGACAAGTTTTTCCGTTTAATATGCACACTTCCCCTCATTATATGAGACGAGATAACAGTACAGTCCAAATCTTTTGCTAGAACTGTCAGTGGTTTTAAGGGTTTAAATGCACCACAGTCAAAAAGTCAGTCTTGCAAGTTGCATTTCTAGATTAAATTGCATGTGGTATTATATAAGTAATTATTTTGACTGTAGCTGCTGAGCTCCTGGTGCTATCCCTTCAGTGCACTGGGCTCCAACAAGAAGTTAAGAATTAACTGGGCCACTTTATTAATAATTCAGCAGGATTTAGTGCTAATATCTCACATATCACATAAACAGAAGTGGGACTCGTGTGAGCTTTGCGTTAAACTAAACTAAACAGACTCATTAAATCAACAGTAACTACTTTCTGTTTATAGCCTTAGCGATCACAGAGGCCATTTTCACTAGCACAGAACTGAACTGGGGGGAAACGCACCGTTTGAAACCAATCTTTGGGCTCCTTGGCTCATATTTTTGGTGGAAAACTGTCTGATACATTCTGGTTTTGTTTGAGATAACAGCAGACATTATCGCGCTGTGACACCACTCATCTACAGACCACTTAACAGGCAAAGCTGCAACAGTGAGAACAACAAAATATGTTGGAAGTAGTGAGTCTCTGCATAAACATGACCAGTAGGAAAAGGCCTTGCCTAAAGGCATTTAGACACCAATTTAACCACAGAAACTTTTAGCTTGATTAAAAGAAAAAAATAAAAATAAAAAGAGAAATCCACTGAGATTTTGTGGAAAGGTGCAGTATAAAAATATTTTAATTCTATTACAGTAATTCAGAGCATTCCCCTTAAAAACCTCTGAAACACATTTCTTCTCTTTATTGTCTTAAACTACTGAAATCCACACTTCGTTTGTGCGCTGGACTGTGCAGCGGCTGTTTTTCATTCTAGCAGTGTTTCCCTGTGATATATGAATATTTTACTCACCACATCTAATATAGTTTTTGCAAGGTCATTTTCTGGCCCTGGAGTGTGAGATCATGTAAAATAAATAAATAAAATTAAGTCGGGGCATTGTGGATTACAGGATACATTGCACATCGCTCGGGGAACCCGTTTACTTATATCCCAGATATCAGATAGCTCATTTAAGGACCAACTCTTCCAATTTAAACTGACTGCCTGAGATTTAAAGTTCAGCCTGCTGATTGCTCAGCTCACTGTCGCCTGCATTATCATTAATAAAGACCCCATATAATTAGCATGGATTACTAGGCCCATAATGTTAGAACCCTCTGCACTAATATTGTCGGACATCCAGCGACTGAAATAGACTGCTGAAGTGCATGCTGGGTAACAGCATGAGGCAGGGGTCTTCCACTTGGCCAGAACAGAGGGAAAGATCTTCTGTCTGTCATCTTACTATTATAAATCCACGCGGGTGTTATGTGGAATCAGAGCTGATTAGTAGAAACTGAAATAGCTCCTGCTGTTCTATTAATAATGTAGAGCAGGGATGTACACTAGAGCTGGCAGACATAATAAAATGTGCCGTTTAGCATGCAATACATGCATGTGAGCTAAGACGTATAGCGCTGAATGGCTGCTATACTGCAGACCTACCACAGCACTGGTGATCACATTCACAAAAAAGGATTATGAGAAAACAAACACTGAAACTGATCTCTCTTGATTAAAGCAGTTAGCTTACCAATATGATAGGCAAATAAATAATCTCCAGAGCCTTTCACAGAATCTGTCACATGTGCTCAGGGTGAACCTGCTCTCATCTGTGAAAAGCACAGAGCACCACTAGCGGACGCTGGACCCTCAGGCCACCCTCATGAAGACTGTTTCTATTGTTTGGTCAGAGACATTCACATCAGTGGCTGCTGGAGGTCAGTCTGTAGGGCTCTGGCAGTGCTTATCCTGTTCC
>JAVDPK010001688.1:133901-154345 GCA_034780415.1 Cichlasoma orientale
ACCAAATGCAACGCAAGTGACCCCCCCCCACCCCCCCCCCCAAAAAAACCCAAAAAAACCCCCCAGAAAAGATGAGGATGGAAACATTTCTGTGGCCTCCAGGCTCATTGTTGCCCCTCTAGCACACCTGTTAATTTCATTAACACCAAAGCAGCTGAAACTGATTAAGAGCCCCCTCTGCTACTTACCTGACCAATCAATATTCCAGATGTTTAACTGACTTGTTGCTGTACTCAGATTAAAAAGTGTTTTTTTTGAGCAGTGTATTATAACACTAACCAGAAAGAAGGAAACTCGAAGAGCCCAGATGTCCCCCAGGGACAGCGCTCTGATCAAACCCTATTAATATTCATTCAAAACACCACGCACACACCCATATGCCTGTTTTTGAACAACAAAGGAAATATGTGATATCAACTCACAGTAATGCTTACTTAAAACTCTGTAACACACTCTGACATTATGACGCACCTGATGTCCCTTCTATGATTCCCCCACCCCCACCCCAGGTACGTCTCCATTAGGGAGTTTTTCCCACTGAGATGTCACTGCACGTCGACCCTTGGCTGTTTGAGAGGGGAGGTGAAATTTATCATCCCTCGGTTATCCCCTAACCGCCCTGAGCCCCAAGCAGTTGTCTGGCATTTGTATTCACAAGCTGCTGGGACGACTGCATTATGAAAATAATAATAATAATAATAATAAAAATAAAAATCCAGGATACACCCACTTTATCTGGATCTGCACCAAAGTTTATTTGGTTCTCTCCCCCATGCTGCACCTCTCCACCCCGATGGACAAAAAAAAAACAAAACAAAAAAAAAACTGCAATGAAACTATAACCTCCAGAGATGTCTGGACCACTAAACAAGCTTGAACCTGAATGACCAAAACACATCTGGGTGCTGCTAGAAAACAAACTCAAACTGAGTGGGTGATTTTGGTTCAGTAAAGCCAAAGATTTCCTGCCTTCAACTGAAAATGCACCTCTTTGGTAAAGCTATTAAGTTCATTATTTATGCATCTTTATAACAATTAATCTCACTAAACTTTCTTTTGTTTCAGTCACTCATTTCTTTTGCTGCTATGTACCCAGATTTAAAGCTCTATGAGAAACCAGTTTAAAGTAATTGCACATTTATTTAGGCCTGTTTAGTAAATCATTTTACGCTTAATTACATTTCAATATTCCGTCACCTAAAATTAACCTGGTGAATGTGTTAATAGTTCAGCTGCACTAATTGGCAAATTGCTATAATATGTTTCTGATTAAATTATGAGTATGTCCATAAATTTAATGAATCATTCTCACCGTGTTCATTCCCACAAAGCCAATCCAAATTCTCTGCCGGTAAGACAACATTCAAAGTCAGTGATGAACATCTGCTTTGTGTTCGATAGAATTCGTCACACGGCGACAACGAGGCTTTTTACTCAGGCAGCGCGTTTGGAGCCGGAGCAGGAGTGCGTGCATTTTCAGCACGAGTGGCATCCGTGTGAATCAAAGCCCATATCCCTACAGCGCTCCTCTAATCCAGTGAACATTACTCATTCACGTTTACAACCGTAGCTTGTTGGCAGCTCCTCTGGGATTCGACCTCACCGCCTTCACAGTAGGAGGATGATGCAAGAGCGAAATTTTCTCATCAGGTTTCTGGTTACAGATTGATTTCTTCCCATTTCTACCTGCTCCACTGATTTGCTTTGTTTGTTTTCTCCTTTATTTGCTGCAGTGGATCCAGTCATAGTCTGAAATGCCATCTTTTGAACTTTTGTGGATATAAGTAATGCTCCTCGAGCTTCTCGACACTGCCGAGCAGCTATGACTACATACAACCATTAGCCACAACATTAAAACCACTGACTAAAATGTTCTGCTGAGAAACCTTGGGTCTTTGAACATGGTTCCAGTAGGGAATCTACACTCGCCGCCACTTCAATGGATGCAACTGCTAAACAGCTTGTTAACCCTAATTTCTAATCAGCCAATCACATGGCAGCAACTCAGTGCATTTAGGCACGTAGACATGATCAACACAAACTGTCAAGTTCAGAACGAGAACTCAAAGTGAGAATGGGGAAGGTGATTTAAGTGACTCAGAATGTGGCAATGCTGTTGGTGCCAGATGGGCTTGTCTGAGTATTTCACACACTGCTGATCTACTGGGATTTTCCCACTGGAAAAGTGGGATTCCCACTACTACTGGGAATCTCTGGAGTCCAAATGGGCTCCACAGTCACCAGATCTCCATCTAATAGAGCACTTTTTTTGATTGATCTGCATTCATTAATATGATTGCCTTAAGTGGAAAGCACTTTAGGGCAACTCCTGTTGTTTTTACATGTACTACATAAGTAACTGCTGGACACCACAGGAAAACCCTGCGTCTACACAGTACAAGGCAGGTGCTTTTAATGTTGTGGCTGAATGTGTACAATATAAAACTTACCTTTCTCTGTCTCTGTTTCTTAATTAAAGCTGCATTCTCATTCGCCATAAGCGTTATTTAGAGGTAACTATGACTGCTTTCCAGTCTGTAATTAGGATAGAAGTATGGGATTTACCATTTCAGTAAGGGCAGGGTACGTGTTACCTAAACTCAGAAAAGTTTAGTGTCTTCAGGCAACAGTCACAGGCGTGTTTGACATTTCTGGCACAGTTGATAAGCCCTCACGTCTAACAAGGCAGGTTGGATTTTGAAATTATTATCCGTGTGCTTGGGTGTATCCCCAGTAACGGCAGCTCGGTAGCCATCCTGACGCTGAATCCACTTTGCGTCACTCATATTTTTATAAATGAAGACAAGCTTGTTTATTAAGAGATCTAAACCCTGCTGACTTAATTGACAGCAAATGCGAGGCAGTAAGAGATTACATCTCTGTCCGCACTACTTGGGTGAGAAAGCATGTCTGGAAAGTTCAATGCCGTACAGTGACGACTGCTAAGCATCAAATATGAACTGACGTTTAATAAAGAGTCACTTGCACGCTATTATCTCACGCCGTTACAGAAGGTGATGCCCCGTTTTAGTAGCTATCATTTTGTTGTTCCACATTCTCTCAGTTGTGGTCATTTCAGTGTCCTCCTCACCCTTACCTGGGAGTCTTTCCCCTCTCTTAATCTGATTTTAACACTTCTTGGAAAATAAATGTCACCCCTGCCACTTTTCTGTGCCTGGCTCGCAGCTTTTTAGTAGCAGTAAGAAGTAGTCTGGGCCTGGGCTTGGAACTCATCCCTCTCCAGCCTGTAATTGCTTCATTAGAGCCTCTGCTGCATCTCTGCCTGGTAGCTGGGGAGATTTAATAAGAGCTGTGAGGATGCTCTCAGAGTCTTCTGTCTGTGCTGCTGGGATGTTGCTGGGGAATTTCTTATAACTAGGCTTCGTTCCAATGAAGACTGAAAGTCAAGGAACATCAAACTAAGTACACTCCTGGATGCCTTCAGTCTAGCTCAAATGCTGCTCTCCCACATCTTTTGTAGTGTTGCTGTATCCCCAGTGGCTATGCTTCTTCTGCTGCTGAGACTGTAAACCAGAGTGTAGGGAAGATTAGGTTTCTTGTGGTCCATTTTCTGAGAGATGAGACTCATCGGGTTACATGACAGTCTGATGGGCTCATAAAGAAGAAGTGCAGAGTGAATCTAAAGCTTTATTTCATTCCATTTAAAGCTGAATGTGCCTGAAAAGACCCTGTATGCCCCCATGCCATAGGTCTGAATGTGAGCATGAATGGTTGTCTGTGTCTCTGTTAGCCCTGCAACAGACTGGCGACCTGCCCAGAGTGTACCCTGCTTCTCACCCTATGGACAAGTTCCAGCTCTCCTGCGACCCTGGATTTGATACGCGGAAGAAAATGGATGGAAATCTCAATTCAAGTTCATATTTAAACACTGACCTTTCACTATTGTTTTTTTTAATGTTTGCCAAAACTGTGCCTGGTTACATTTTTAAATCAATAGTGATTGGTGATGCCCATTACACACTTACTAAAAAGGATTTTCATCCAAGTATTAAAAACAATCCTTACATTTAAAATTATACTAGCCTGTCTAATTCTTTTTTAGCCTAGGGTACTATGTATGAAAATGTATGGAAGGTTGTTTCCGCCACAAAAAAGAAAGAAAGAAAATAACCATCCGGAACCTGAAGTTTCGAGTTACGCATCTCGAAATTTTGAGTTACTAAGTAACTAGTATCTCAAAATTTCGAGATTCGAATGGCAATCTTTTTTTAGTGGGAAAAAAAAAAAGTTTCCATACATACAAACAACTCAAAGCTTTGAGAAAACAACTCGAAATTTCGAGAAAATAAGTCAAAATTTTGAGTTATGTATCCCAAAATTTTGCGTTAACTCGAAATTTGGAGTTAGGGCTGCCAAATCAGGAAGTTCCGTGAAACAGTTAATTTCCTTGTTACCCAGAAGCAGATATCGCCAACGCATATGCTCTTAAAGTCAGGTAGTGACAGTATCGGTGAGCTAGCAGTGTACAGCAAACATGAACAAATTGTTATCTGATCTTTTTTACCTTTGAATGCCTTCTAGCGAAAAACAGCTGCATAAAAGGTAAAGAATCAATGTTTTCATGTCGATCTGTTGGACAGCTGATGCCTTCAGCTCCTGCTTCTGGTTAACAAGGAAATAACGTACTGTCGCGGAGCTTCCTGATTGGCAGAACTAACTCGAAATTTTGAGTTATGGATGGCGGTTTTTGTTTTTTTTTAGTGGCGGAAACAAGCTTCCATAAAAATTAATTTCTGTTAAACCCCTTGAATTCAAGCTGAAAGTCTGCACATCAATCACATCTTGAGTGGTTAATTTGGTGTACAGAGGTGAAATTATTAAAAAACAAAAATGTCTTTAATATCTTACTATCCTTGTTAGTTGAAGTTCAGCTAACATTTCTAATGTAACATAATCAAACTTAACACACTTTTAAGGCAGCAAGGGAACTCATGTTTACTAAGAGTTTCAGTTTAGCCCATAGCTACCTAGTGTTTTTGTTTTAAATACATCTAGCATAAAACTTATATTTTCTGTCAACTGGCAGTAAAACAGAGCCACACGCTTAAGAAGTTCTGAAGTAATCAGTTTAAACAGTAATCTGCATATAAAATGCAGAATCTGGGAGCAACAAAAAAGATTTGTGATACCAGAAGCTTCCTGGTTTCTGTTTGTAGTCGTTTAATTTTTTCTACTGGATGGTCAAAACAGTGTTTTGCTGTTAGCAGGTGAACGATGGGAAAAGTAAAAACAGAAAGTGTATTTTCTGAAATAAAATATTGAAAATGTCTCCTGTTGTCTGACAACAATTAAGCTCTTTAAAAATTATTTGTTTAAAAAAAAAAAAATTAACTCTTGAAGTAGATATCTCATCACTTATTCAGCGCATTCTGGCTAGACCTGACTCACCACTGCATCCATCGATCAAGTCAGCAGATTAGCCTGTGGGGTCCCACAGTCAAAGGTTGCTTGATAGCAGCTGATAAAGTTTGTCTAGTTTAGGTCCAGGCTGCAGGTAGAGTATATTAAAGTCCTAGATTACTAATTCTCCAGCAATTTATTGTTGTCATCTAGACATTAATTCTGCTTCTACACTCACTGCAGTCCCTCTCGAGAAAGTCATTGCTTAAAATTTGCATATAAAATAGAAAAAAATGACAAATACAGTAATAACTTCAGTAATGTGAAAAAACGTAAAGGGTAGTAGGTATTATAGTCATTATTCATTCTGTATTCATTAATAAATATCAAGGAGTATAGGAGCAGGTGAAACTGTGGCAGTGTACTTTCAAAGAAAAGGTCATGACTGGTTACACAGAATTATTGTGATCAAATTCTAAAGCATATTGTGGTTTTATAATTGATTTGTAGTATTTCAGATGTGCACTGACACGTTCCCACTAGAGTAAATGAAAGGTTTCACCTTGGATTCCCTGCAGGTAATAATGACCAGAGCTTAGAATGAATACAAGTATGAAGGGTGCTGCCACATGCAATCTACAGTAGGACTTTACTATATATAGCAAACAGCATGGGGGAGGGAGAGGCTGATGACTGCGTGTGTGTGTGTGTGTGCATGACCAGAGGATGAGTGTATTTGCAGCATGTGCGTACAGTGTTTGTGCCTGAACATGTGCATGTATATATAAGACAGAGGTGCACCTTGCTTACAACCCAAGTATATGCATACATGCACACAAGCTGCATGCTCGTTTGCACTAAAACCTGCACGTCTGCTTCCAAGCTGATTTCCACATATTCCGCTTACGTGTGTCATTTGTGCATGTGTCACACTCACGTGATGACCAGTGAGGTGGAGAAGAGCAGCGTTCCCAGCAGGCCACGCCGGCAGTCTGCATTCTTCCTCTGGCGTTGGTGCATCTCGCCACCACAGTTGTCACAGCAGCGGCACATGCAGAAGAAGAGCCCGACTATTGGCATCAGAATGGCAAAGAGCAGGCCCACCGCCGCACATACTAGGAAGCCAATCTCGTAGTAGATGGCCTGGGGTCAGCGGGGGGGAGGAGTGAAAGGGAAAAAAATGAGATGCAGAACGATGGACAAATTATTTAGGAATAATAACAGGAAAAAGAGGTGATACGTGTAATTAAGGAGGTGAAAGAACAAGAGGAGGTGAATGTTAAGGGAGAGAAGGGGGAGAAAGGGATAAATTAATAGTGGAATAAACAAGAAGATGGGAGGATGCACACAAGGAGTACAAGGATAAAATGATCAACAAATCTAAAAATATCTGGTAGAATCCCACCCCTGGAAATTCTCTCTACTCGTTCGAACAGGATTTGTAGATGAACATTAAACACATTGCTTAACACTGCTCACTCCAGGAGAATCCTCTCTTTGTTAGCCTTAAATACAACCAGCTAATTCAATGATTTTGACTTCTTAGCTCCATTTTTATACAAAACAAAGACCAAGTCTGTTAAAAAAAAATAAATGAGTAGGATGAGGTTATTGTTCCAGCACCGTACAATGGAAGCTGGAAACGCAAAGAGAAAATCTGTTGAGACTTTCGCAGAAAGCAATTCTTAGATGTTGTTTTTCGCGTGCATCTCCAACCAACTGCAACACGCACCGGCAGGATGGCAGCACATGAAGATTGATGGGAAAATACTCAAAGGAACCAGAGCTCCCCATGTAGCCCGGTGGTACAGTTTCCTGCACTATGATGAAGGGGAAAGGCAGCGTTTCTGATGAAAAACCTGCTTCAATAGGAATGGATTACAAGGCAGTTAACACACTAAAGGGCTTCTAAGGATGGACTTCCTGATTTTTCTTGAAAAAGAAAAATCAGCCCCCAGCGTGAGATCATTATACCCGTTTCAGTGGAGCTCCACATTTAACGGAAAGAAGGTACATCTCTGAGCCAGGTGTAATTTATTTAAGTCGACTCAAAACAGCTGAAACTATTTCTCGGCGGTGGATGATTTCTCTCACTTGGTTCAGGATACGATTTTAGGAAATTATGGCGAGGTGAAGCTTAGTGGCTGAAACTGAAAAATTATTAAAGCGAAAACTTGTAGCCAGTTCATTTTCTACAGCAAGCTAAAACGAATGCAGTTAATCAGACGAACTCACTGACTAAAAACTAATGATACTTCTCTCAGAATAACTGAAGTTACTTCTTAGCATAACAGAATACATTTATTAAAAGTTTCAAGCTCTGTGCACAGAAGAAAAAAAAACCTGACCTGGTTTGAATCTGTCTCTTAGTGCAGCAGTGATCAAGGAGATGACAGTGACACGAGTGCTCGTGTTGCTCCTGCTACATTTGAATCGCTTCCTGGAAGTCCTGTTCTGACCACTTGCAGAGCAGAAATTTTACCACAGAGCTCAAACTTGAACAGAGTAAACCTCAACTTCTGAGTCAAACTGACCCAACCTTCACGTCAGCGTCAGGAGATAAAGAGCAGTCTTCATGGCAAAGCCTGCAGCCTCCAAGCCCAACAAAGGCACGCTTCATCATTAGCATCATATCAGGAGTGCAAGCAGGAGCATGCACATAGTTTTTTTTTTTTTTTTATATTTATGGGTCTACGGATGGCGAATTCATTCCCTCGGGTCAGACTGTCAAAACTGTGAGCAGGCACATTCCACTTCACCATCACCATTTGCCAAGTTTGACTCCTTGCAACTTCATCCTCTTCCCCAAAATTAAACTCAAGTTAAAGGATGGCTGTTGTGACGCAGTGGAGGGGATTCTGCATGCACTGCAGATGTGCACCTCCATAGCACGAGTGCGAGCCTGGAGATCGTGCTTTCTTTAGGATTCTGCTTCGTCTCTCAACATCAAACTATCACAGAAACGATCTGCGCATCATTTGTCACAAAGCCTAAATAATCCTCAACTTTGATTGAATTTTTTGAAATATTCAAGATGACAAGATTTTTTTTTTTTTTAAACAAATTCCTCCTGATGTATTAAAATGCTGCTGTTGGCGGCTTCTCACTTGCTCTTCTTGTCATGCACTACAGTGCTCCTACTTAATCTGCCCCTACCTAAACTGCACTCGGCACAGGCTTTGGAAATTGTCAAAATTAAATAGGGGATTGGTAATTCCCACACCATATGTAACTTGTCACAATGATGTTCAATAGCTTCTCGTTATGAAAGGATCAAAGCAGCACTGCTATCACTGCTTTGAATAGAGGAATTGCTCTCCCAGCTGATTTGCACTAATCTTAATCGCCCTCATAAGTCAGTGACCCTGCCTCCTTTGGGGACCTGCGTCTTTAGCTCTTTGACATATTCTGGGTAAAAAGGTAGGGTAAAAAAGTAGCTTCTGAATATGTCTCAGAGGAATAGTCTTCTGGTTCATTTCTAAAGCTCTATGCAGACGTGGAAACCTCAAGTCGCGATAATAACCCACATTCCTGTAGCTAATGTTTGGATGACTGAAGCTTTTACCTCTGTGGAGACTATAATTTCTCAGATACAGAAAAAGTCTCTTAATAATTTTCTTTCTGACCTCACGGAATAAAAATATGGACGACTGCAGGGTCAAAAGTAACAGAGAAAAAGGGAAACCTGAGATTTTAAAGATGCTGTGAGGCAAAAAAAGGAAAATAAAGAGATGGTGTGTGTGTGTGTGTGTGTGCCTGTGTGTGTGTTCTGAAGGCACCAATGTCAGCACAGTTGCTGAGGACACTGTGCAAATCGTAGTGCTTGCATTGTCATTCTCCTTCTGGGCTCTGCTTGTTATTGGGTGAATCTTCACAAAAAAAAAAAGGTCAAAAATGTTCCATTTTTTTCCACCGCCACTCTTAAAGGGCCTCCAGCTCCTACTATTTTGGGACTATAGCTTTATCTTGGCAAGTGCCCAAAAGAAGAAGGTGACCTTCCGATAAGAACAAACTGGATGATGGGGTGGCAGCATGTCTGATCAGTGCATTTCTCTAACATTAAACAGATTTAATGCCAGCAGCAGCCATAAGGCATGCTGAAGCTCGAGCTAGAAGCTGTTACCCTAAACTCATTAGTCAGCGTGATGCCTGATATATACTATACCTGATATATATTAGTCTTTTCCTCTTTTTTCCCCACTTCTCTGTTCTGCTTTAAAGGGATTTAATATTCTTTTAACAACATATATATTCTATTACAACACAGCCGGCTCAAACAATGAGGTTTATATACAAGCAGCCCCTAGAGGCTTAGCTTCAGATTGTTTCTTCGATTCTTGCTCGATTCACACTCCATGAGAGTAGAAAGCCCTAATATGGTCATGTCAGTCACACAGATCTAGCTGAGAGCACAGAAGCCCCACCCACCTGCTGTTCAAATCAACACAAAGATTATGAAGAGCAGCCAATCACAAGCAAGCTTTGTTTAATGGAGGGGAACTGAGCTAAAACGAATCATTTCAGCACGTTTGAATGGAAGGGCTACAAGTATATTGTAAGATTCTTTGAAGTATTATGCTACATTGATTTTTAAGCAGGTGCATAGCACTCTGACCCAGTCAAACAGAAAACACACTACAATATAATTAATATACAGTAATACACAAACACTATAATGGCATATCCAGGCCAGAAAACATGTAAATACACACCCACTCAAACACACATTTGAACTATTTAAATCCACTGTAAGCAGGCTGTGGTTCAGACTAAGATTACAGTACACACTGCCGGCTGTGATTTTGTGAGAAATGCTCTTCTAAAGCATGATCATTGATTTGCTTTGCATTTATCTGTTACATTCAGAGGGCTGTGAAAGCCAGTTTTAAAAATAAAGAAATAAATGTAAAAAATAAAAAATGCAGTATTGGTCCTGATGTGATAGGCAATTTCACAAATATGAGGAAAATGTGGAATTTAGCAGGCATGGCACTGATTTTATTATGCTGGGAGAGAGTCTATTTTTCTGTCTTCCAATAAAAGTTTGAAATCACCGCCTTTCACAAGCAGGCTGCAATCACAAATGTAAATTCTTTAAAAAGCTCTGCTGCAGAATCAGGGCACTGTTACAGTTTGTTGACCTGTGAGGGTGTCCGGCCTGTTTATGCAAATATAGAAATGATTACTTCGTTTTAAGCCAGGGGAAATCCTGCGCTTTATGCATCCTATAAGTCAGTGGTCCAGGTCAGCATTTGAGGATGTGCAGTAGTAAAATGAGTTCAGCCAACATCAGCATGCTGAGGATAAAGTGTGTGTGTCTGTTTATGTGTGGCTTTTACCTGTTGTGGTTTGGGTGGATGTCAGAGTAAATACTGCTGAGATGCAAAGTGTTTGATCAGTGAATTCAGAGCTATGCAGCTGAACGCTGTTTATGTACTGATATAATGAACATTTACATAAAATCATTACTAATAATTATAATAACGAAAACTAAAGGTGGAGAACACGTCATGGTTCAAGTCACATTTGACTGATGATGTTTGGAATCATCCCCTGATACTTCTGTCTGAAAAAAAAAAAAAGTATTCTATATTTCTTTATCACTCTCCTATGAAGCGGGACTGAGGCAGAGACAGTTTAGGTGAAGCTAAAGGGTGGGTTTCAAGGTGGTTGTGAGGTGGATGGGATGGCTGGGTGAAAGTTACAAGGCTGCAAAACTAATCCTGTATATTTCAATTATGAATATGACAAAAATAAATGTTAGCTAAAGTATATATAACCAATGTAGAAAATATACAAGATTAATATTTCAGCTACAATTGTGCAACCTTGGTGACTTTCACAGTGGAGCATTTATGAGACAGGGGATGGGTTCGACTTTAAGTCCAGTGTGCAGACTTTACCTGAAGGGTCAGCACTATGTTCTCTGGCTGAGGGAGGCCAGATCAGATGAAGAAGGCATGCAGAAGACAAAAGGCAATGCAGCATCAAAGAAAGAGCAAAGCCACAAAACACATGTGATGAAAGAGAACACAAAGAGAAATTAAAGAAGTCATGCATATCCACGCAGCAACACTGCACACAAATAAGACAGCAAACTGCACTCTTTATTGAGATCTCAGGCACCGTCAAAGAACCTAAAACGGTCTTTGGGTGTCAAACATGTTTGTTCAGATGAACTCAAATGATTTCGCTCTCTAAATTCAAAGGCTGTGCCAGAAGCAATAACCATTTGTTTCTGGAATGCCAGTATGACGATGGCATTGCTTTGGCAAATGAAAGCTATTGACACCTTGTTTTAAAGAAGTCACTGAGTTTCTCAGAGCTTCGTAATGTATTTCATAAGTTGCTACTTGCAATCTGTAAAATCATGCAACGAGGAGGATGAAAGGCACAGAAAAGCAATAATTTCACCACACACACACACACACACACACACACACACACACACACACACACACGAGGTTACCTTTTGATATTCCGTCTGAATGGCTCCAAACTTGTCCTTTGCCAGTTTGACAATAAGATCTGCACGAACATAAAGAAAACACATGAGGAGAACTTTGGTGTTTTTCTCTAATAAAAATGACGTGCATGCTGGATTCTTTGATCCAGCAGATTATATCACACTCTTTCTACCATCCAAGGCACTGTTTTCAAACAAGCCTCTGTTATTGTCATGATTTACACATTTGGCATTTCCCACAAAACCTAACATGTTAAGATTAACTATGACAGCATATTAGTACCCAAATAACTACAAAAAGCACTTTAAACTCGTGAATTTAACGTCTTTATTGTTCTTTCAAGCTGGTACACACACACACATCTTTATGCTGTTACTGTTAGCTTGCATACATGTGGCTCAGTATGGAAACTTTGCTGCAGTTGCTACCTGAGTAAACTGTAGGCTATATACACTTTGAGAAATAATTTATGCTAGGCTGAAGCAGCAAGTTGACATTTTTGACAAGAGTGGCAGGAAATCCAGAACCGCACTGTGACACTGCAGCCCCTTCATCCCCAACTCTCCCTGCTGGGTTTAGACAGCGTGAGGAACTTGTATTTTATTTATCTGGACTGACTGAATGTTTGGACCCCGTTGGAATTGGTGACATCCTGATTACTTTAAAAAAATAAAATAAAATAAAAATGAAGAAGAAAAACTATCTGGTGGATGGCAGTATGAGGATAATCAGTAAAATTCCATGATTACTTATATGAAATTTGATACTAAAAATCTAATTGAATGTTTTTAAAAATGAATTCTTACCTAAAAAAAAATATGAATATATAAAAACACCCAACTCACTTCATGAGACATTGCTTCTCCAGTTTAAACAAACCTATGTTAGCTCTTGCTGCAGCAGATGCAGTCGTGGCAATAGCAATAACATGTTCATTTGACATGCTGTTGATATAAAGTTAACACCTGAAATGGACTCATCGTGAATTCTGTGTATTGACGTAGATTTCTGCTTTTGAGGAGCAGAGATAAATTTCCTGTAAAATGCTCCATGTCATCGTTTGCAAATTGGAGTTTGTTCGCCTATAAATGTTTCCCCCAATAATCTGACTCTAACAAAATATCTCTATACACAACTATTAGTGTGGTATTAGTGAACCACTGTACTGCCTACATAACTACAGTTCTATGAAGCTGAGCGATATAATCCCTGTAGACTCCCATGTTAAAATGTCATGAAAATAACTTTTTATAGCCTGGTATAAAAATAAAACTGTTCTGCTTTCTACAGCTAATTTTCCTCTTGACAACTGTATAGGAGCATAAATCACACAGTAGGACTGATTTTGTTAAGGCTTAAAAAATGTCCTTGGCTGTTTTTATTGACTGGTGAGCTGACACAGAGCTGTAGCTCATTGCTATGGCCTCCTTTGATGTGCAGAACCAACAAAGGAGTTTGTGTTTCATCTTCGGTGAGTGAAATTCTGGCACTTACTGTCAAGTGTAATATCTGTGTCTATAGTTTATGGGTGTAGCGTGCTACTCAGTCTTGCTAGCATTAGCTGATAACTTCACCCTTCATCCTATGATCTAAATATGGGGACTTCTATAGTCAGAAGTCACCATATTATGATTATGACATGATAGCAGCCTATCAAGCTTCGTGTCTTCAATATTCCGAGTTCAGAAACATTTGGGTGACTGTGATTAGTGTGCATCGTGTGTTTTATGTGTAACGTATCATTTTTATACATGAGCCAATAAAAACCAAGATTATCACAAGAAAGATTAAAAATGAATAAGTGATAACATCTGATTAGTTATTTCACATATGGAAACGTATCCAGACCCAGCCTTTCCCTCCAACTCTTAGCTCCGTTATACTTCTAGTAGTGTGATATGTAGGCAGTTTTTTTTTTAGTGTAGTGCTGTTCATGTAATTGGTGCCTGATATGAAAGGCATTCAGTGAAGTGTATAACTTACAGCCAGACAGAAATTACACGTGTAATGATCAGAGAGGTAGATAAAAAATCATCTTATCTAGAGATTCCTAAAATTCTGAGGAGGGACATTTGTTATCTTCAAAGATTAGCTCGGAAAATAAAGGGACAGGCAGAGTGTTGTACAAGAATGCAGATGGGAGGTTTCTTGATGCAGCTGAGTAGCTAAGATAATTAGGTGTTTTCCCAGCAACAGTGATCCATTAGCAATAGTTTCAAGCTAGACCGATCACATAGCTCACTGTGTAAATGTTGACTAATCCGTAGCATTGCACCCCTTTAGGAGGAGTAAGAGTAGTAAAAAGAATAAGCAGGGGGGAAAAAAAATTTATTTGCTCTGCATTCTGCCTCCAGGCTCTTTGCATGCAAGATTTGTGCTCGCTGCTGTCTGCAGAATGGAAGCTGTGTGACACATCTAAGGGTTTGAGTCTCTTGTCTTTGTGCTTTGGTTCCTAAGAATCTCAAAGTGTTAAAAGTCATACAATATGTAAGAAAATCCACAACTGTAGACCTGTGCTGACAAAATTGTCCTTGAGTGGATCCTGACCGCTATGTAAAGTATGGGGATGCAGTCGATTAAATCCGGTACAGTCGTATTAAGTTTTAGAAAAAGGAATTCCATGAGTGCATCCCAAATAATTACATCTCCTATCAAACACTGTATGTTGCCGTTCTCTTTTAGATCTCCACCTGGAGCCGGCTGTGACTCATCATGCAATGATGACAGAGACAGCAAGGCTTCTAGGGAGGCAAAGGGTTTCCAAAAATAAGATGGCAAAGACAGAGGGGTTTTCTTCTGCAATGCAGTGAATACAAAGAACATAGGACTGTTGAGAGTAATGAGTTTTTATTTCTAACAACAGAAATCGGATACCTGCCTCTTGTTCACAGCCAGATTTGTATTAATGGGAACCCGCTTTAGGATAATCATTCAGCCATATTTTATGGCTGTTCAGGAACAAGTTGTGTCTGATTACCTTTACAATTATGAACATACATTTGACTGAGAAGCTTCCTCAAGTTTCTTCCCCCCGTCCCCCACATTTTTGGGTATAACTACAGGCTTCTACTGGCTTTTGTATCTAGTTCAGCAGCAATTACTGTAACTACTGTAATTGAAGAGCTGAGCTTTGTGATTTACTTTATGACTGAATTTCTTTTCCACCAGGTTCAGGAAACACAATTCTTTTGTACAGGTCATCCTGTCAGTGTTTCCAGCTTCTAGCTTAATTCCTACACCCCTGAATTGCTGTTGTCAGTCACCATTGTACGATTCGGGCCGAGGTGTAAGATAATACAGCCTTCTGGGGTGAAATGGGTACAGTGAGCCAACCTCAGCTATTATCTTTCCTTGTTCTTGTGGTTCTTTGCATGCGAAAGAAGCTACTGACCTTTTTGTGAGGCGTGTTTAAATTTCCTTTTATTCACAGAGATGAAAACTGTTACACTGTCATGTTGGCTAACAAAAGATCTCCAAAACAAGTTTTCTGAGACCCAAACAACATGGTGCTCCATGATGTGTTTGCTGGAATGAAAGATGATTTGCAAATTATTTTTACTTACATTATATATACAAAATGAGCATCATGTTGCATTCAACAAGGCTAGAAACTAACAACTCGATCATCTTTAACACCGATACACGACATATGAAATATATAATACTGTTCATCTCCTTATAAAGCAATATTCTGAAGGGAACCTGCAGGCTCTGGCACTCGGGTGGATGTTATTTTGACATTTATCACCCACCTAAACACTGTTCTACATCAAGCCCCACTAACCAACAAGAAATCCTCAGGATTTGGTCAAGAAACACAACAAAAGAGGAAATCATCTAGGCTTGAGAATCCCTTCCAATCTGAGATTTATAGGACGCTTCGACAAGCCAGAGTCACGAAGGCCCCACCCCACTGCCCACAAGAACTGAAGGACCTGCTGGGTAAAGTCCAAGTGTCCGACATCACAGGATACCCTTGCAACTGCAGGGTCAGAGCTGTTTGGGAAGAATGAGGCGGACCTACACAAGATTAGGCGAATGATTTTAATGTTGTGACTGATTACTGTATGTGTGGCACTAATGAATGAAAAGCAGCTTCTGTTTCACTATTGCCAATAAATGAAATAAAGAATGAATTAGAAAAAAAATTCAACCATCAGGAGTAAAAGATCTGGAGACTAAAGGAATCTAACACAAAGGAAGGAGAAAGAAAGGACAGAGAAAGATCAAAGGGAGCGGGATCACACAGCAGAGAAATAAGAGGTGAAAGAAAGAAAAGCAACAGCGAGAGAGAGAGAGAGAGCTGGACTAAAACCATCGTCAGCAGTGAGAGGTGTCTAATCCCCCTCCATGAACAAAAAGATCAAGTCTAATTAATTATGGTTTCAACACGTTCCCTCTCCAAACACATACAAGTGTTAGCCAGGATGCTTTGGCCTTTAACCCCACTAACGTAGACCACAGCTTCAGCAGTCTAAATGAACTCTTTGTGGATTTTGAACTGCTTATCCTGCAAAATGCATTACAGTCAGGAGTACTGAATGTGGGTTATTAATGTAAATGTAAACGCCAGTAGTAACCAGCTTCAGTATCATCTGAGCTGAAAACAAAAAAAAAATCGAAGTAGAGCTTTTCCAACAGATTTAATGAAGCTTTGCAGGGAGCTCCAGATAAGCAGAACCTGGCAAGATGAATTTTTCATCACTTTGACTAGAAGTGAGTCCCCCGCCCAGAGGACCCCAGCAGGTCTGTATCTTGGCTTGTCTGTGCAGTCTTGGAATGGGAGAGGAGGAAGATTTCTGAATGGCAATGAACAGTGGGGTTTCTCAAACCCACTGCGCTTTCTTAGGCAAGAATTTTACCCTCGCCGGGGTGGAAAAGTTCATTATGCAGCTGAAGTATATCATTTGGCTTTGTAGCATAATTTTATAAAGTTGTTTTAAAGAGTATTTCTACCTTGTGAAGCAAGGATTTTAAAGAACATGAACTCAACTCCCTTGTTTATTGGATAGTCCTCTGATCTTGACAGCAGGCAGAACAAATCTGACTGCAAGTCACGTAACGTCCTCTGGCCTTCATGCCAGCTTCAAACACATGAAAACATGGGTTAATATTATCATCTGAAATCCACTTCAAACTGACCTTTTTTTTAATGATTTATTTTTAATAAAAATGTGATGCACCATTTACCAACATGCTGCTCTTTGCACGGACTTAAAACACTAATTCAGATATATATTTTAAAGGGTCAAAACAAACACTGAAACATCTTAAAATACACCGTCCACGCCTGAAGAATACAGTTTCTTCAGTGTTTTGAATTATTATCAGTATAAACTGTATATTCTACTAAAAGCTAAATTTTTTCACAACTTTAAATGTTTACTTTAATAATTTGTGATTAACCAATTCAAGTAAAAGATTGATTGGTAATGAAATGATAAGAGGGTTGTGATCTAAATTGCCACGCACGAAATTTCCAACTGCAAACAATGCACCACCCAGAGTCACTTTACCGTAAGAGCTTGTATTTCATTTGTTAATTAAAGTAATACAGAGGGGAAAGCAAATTAGACGTGTGCCTGGTAATCCTCCCAGAAACCCCTCCGTGGAAAAAAAAAAAAAGGCGATTAGAACCATGGATTAAACGATCTGACAGGAGTGTTCAAACCTACGCATTTAGTGACTGAATATAATAAACCCCAAGTTCATCTGTGCATCGATTGTCTGTAGGGATTAACAGCAAAGAGGCTCCAGTGTTGGTGAAGCACACACAATGGCATTAAGGCACAGTCCCATCTCCGCCACATGCTGTGCGCCAGTTCTTATGAAATCAAACAGAAATGGCAGTTATACATGATTTTGGTTTAATTAAAAAAAACAAAAAACAGCTGAGATCACAGCACTAAAAAAAAGACTGAAAAAAGTGTAATAAGCTCAGCAGTCAGCAGACTGGTTTATGTTGTTGTGTTCTTGTTTGGCAGTGTCATCAGAGCACAGGGTTCAGTAGATTTTATTACCAGGGCTGTACCATCCACACTAACATGGTATAAATTGTTACAAGATAAAAACAAGAGACCTGTTGGCCGGATATCGGATAAGCTCTGCTGGCTGTCATCAACAGCGGATTACAATGATACGGTGACATCACGTGTTTAAGTTCCCTCACACGCACAACAACAACAACAAAACACCAAACATGTCTGAGAGCGAGAGGTGTTGGACATTTAAACAGGTTAGTCAGCTACTAGTCAAGTGGCGCACAATCAATCAATCTATCAATAACACAATTTTTTTTAAGTTTGCATTTTTGCATTATAAAACATGGTTTTTCTACTTTTAAAAAAGGTTCATGTTTACCCAGCTTCACACATGAACTCCAGACAATGTTCGCTCATTTTAAGTTCGCTGCACAATTATGTGCACTATTCTCACATGTGCACTGCACGGACACCGGCAGTTTAACGAGGTGACATGTTTTTGAATACATCTGCACCGGTTAATGTCTGAAAAACGGCAGGGCTTCGGTGCCGGTGTAGAAGTGGCTTTAATCTAAACTGATCAAATTCAGTTTTATATCAGAAACTGCTGATCGATGAGTAAACATTCTGTATATGGACAGAATTCAGTGAGTGCTGCAGAAGCGTTGCGGTCCCCAGCTGTAAAGTTACAAATCATAGTGTTTAGAACTGTAAAAGTCACTTTGACACTAAAAGGAAACTTCACTTACTGTATGTTGTTTGTTTTTTCTACCAACTGTAGTTTTCACAGTGTTATGGAAACAGCCAGTCTTTCTGTTATGAGACTGTCTGTGTAAGCAATAGGACATCCTGTGCTTGTTATTGAAGCAGAGCTGTTGAAATGACTGACCTTTGTAAATGCTGCACTGAGGCTCAAACAGCATCGGCTATTCAGGACTATCGTTTAACGCGCAGTCTTTGAAAAACCAATAACCTTTTTCCTGTGGGGAACTGGAGCCTTTTTTCTCAATAAAAGACACAAAACAGAGCTCCAATTGACCATGAAGCTGCCCGGTGGGGGTAGAGGCTATAGAGGACTTTCCTGCTGAAGAAATGGAAAGAAAATGCTGTACTGACAGTGTAACCGTTCACTCGTTCATTATCCCGTGGCTCTTCTGTTGTTTAATAATCAGTGTTAATAAACATTATTATAATTATGCAATTTCACGTGTTAATGTTTATAAGACATTAATACAATAAGCTGTATTAATGTTACACATTTGATGTTGCAAATCTCAATCTGAACCAGGGCGGGGACGCACCGACCCGATGTTTGTATCAGACTCAGGCAGAACAGGTGGCAATGGACCAATTTACATTACTGTGCAAAAGTCTTGAGTCACCCCTCATTTCTTTAAATGCTGTTTCAAAGAAATCAGACCATCTTATAATTTTTTAAAAGTGCTCTGGAAAAATTGTTCTTTAGGCTTTCAGAAGCTTTTTTTTTTTTTCCAAATCTGTTGGCACTTTGTTACTAGCAGCCTCTCACAAAAATGCATAATCCCACAGTTTGACAAACATAAAATAGGTAATTGCCTAACCCCTATGAGCCAAAGACTTGGCATATCTGTGCAGTGTGTCCGTAAAAAATTTAGTTACGCCCAATTATACAAGATCTGGACTGAAAAATCTGTAGCAATCTGTAGGTCTTATGACATTTTTTGTTCAGCTTGTAAATATGTGCTGAGGAGAGATTCAACAGTGAGTGTCTACAGGCAGCTGTAAAACCAGGGGGAGGCTCTGTCATGGTTTGGGGCTACATTTAGGCCAGTGGTGATGGGGATCTTGGAAAGATTGATGGATTAATAAATGCAGAAATGTATGGTGAGGTTTAGATCCACCATACTGTACCATCTGGAAGCCATTTTTCATCATGTAAATGATCCCAAACACACTTCCAACGCAGTAAAAACATACCTGGATAGTGAAACACACAGTGGTATACTATCAGCCATGGATTGGCCTCCCCAGAACCCAGATGTCAACATTTTTTGCAGCAGTGTTGGATCATCTTGACAGAGAAACGAAGAAAAAACAGCCAACAGCCAAAGAAGAGCTTTGAATGTTCTTCAAGAATTCTGGAGAACTATTCCTGAAGACTCCTTTAAAAAAAATTCAAGAAAGCTTGCCAATTAGGGTCGGGCTGACTTTCGAGCTCGTTAGAATTGTACAGGCTGTATTTCTATATACGTTTGCACATGTTTCCATAAATTGCTGCACCTAATTCTAATTTTCGTGCACAAAAATAAAGAAGTGAGGGGACTTTTGCGCAGTAGCGTATCTCATTATTGATGATTGATTAAATGTCGTCATTGTTCCTATGACATTTTGGAATTTCTTTTCCGGTTATGTATACATACATACATACATACTGTACTAAGTAATAAAGTTTCTTGGTAAATTTATTTGTCTAGCATTAGCTTAGAGAGATGAATTCAGTCATTTCTGCTTTCCAGTAACTACAACAGTTAAAACAGTCAGTAATTTTACTGCAGAAACGAGACTGTAAATCTCAAAGGAGTCAAACACACACACACACACACACACACACACACACACACACACACACACACACACACACACACACACACACACA
>JAVDPK010001688.1:174842-211174 GCA_034780415.1 Cichlasoma orientale
CCCCCCCCCCCCCCAGACGTTACTGGGGTGGGCTGCCCAGGCATATTAACACCCACATAAGTGCATTTTTTTAATCCTTCCACGAAAACTATCCCATCTGCAATCTTTTTCCTAGAGCACCAGCTCTTATTTTGAAAGTTCAGACACTTCCAGAAAGCCCAGTCTTTTTCTTTCTTGTGTTTTCCATACCAGCTGGCTTCTAAACCAGTCTGCTGCATTGGCCTTAATATCTTTCACCTCCTTTATCAAACTCAGATGATTCAGTGCCTTGCCCAAGGACCCTTTTGCATGTGAAGGGGTGGAGTTCAAACCCCCAAACCTGCAGAGTTTTCAGTTCAAGGCGGTGATACGACTTCCGCTTCTGCACCTGGTGTCAGATTCTCACACAGGAACTGGGCTCTTTTGGAAAATGTCCATTCACATTTGAATAAAAGAAGCCAGCATCCTATTGAGAAGAAGTCACGGTGAAGCCGGCACTGCTGTGAAAAGTGTTTGTGACGCCAGCCTGTGTGTTGGCATGTAGCATCTGTGTGTTGGTGAAAGTGTGGATAAGCGTGAGGGAGGCATCGGCAGCTCCTGGAGGCCTCCGCGCTGCAGCGGAAGGCTGTTAAAAAACGTTAGCGAATATGTCGCTGCTTATTCGATTTGTGTGGGCGCTGATGAAAGACATTTGTTGCTTCTTTGCTAATAAAGCCTCCTACGAGCACACAGTTTGATGAACACATCAACTGGCTAAAAATCAAGCATTCATGAGATTATAAAGACACTGCATAATGTAACATGTCATGCGGTGATGGTAGGAGATGTGATGATAGGGCATTGCTAATTGCTCATCAACATAATGTTCATCTCACACTTATCTAAGGGGTTAGACCAACTGCCTGTTGGCTGTTTTGGATATGAATCCCAAAATGTGTAGTAAAGTTCAGGACTCAGTAATTCTTCTTATCTCCATCTATTTAAAGCCAGGTAGGACGCACAGTAACGATATCTTTGATCCTACTGGTTGTGACTGTAGCTATGACTACCTCTGCTAATCAAGCAATAGGCAGGGTCCGAATCTCAGTGCAGGATTGCGAGTACCGCATGTTGATTCCCACAAAAGTCGCAGTTATAAAGTGGGAAATTCCCCACACACAGTTACAGTATCGTTCAGCCCAACTTTTGCGCAGGTGAGATAGGACAGGCCAGAGGTGCTGCAGAGGTGGACCAACATCTGACCTGGATGACACCTGGCATGTCCTCTTTCCCTCTCTCTGTAAGACTACAGGCTCCCTCTGCTGTCTCACACAGGTTACAAGATGTGACCTTGAAGGCACTCAACATGGGTCATCACTAGCTAAAAGTAAAAATCTACATTAAAAAAAAAGAAGAAAAAGGTACTGAACATTGAAACGGACTAGTGCAAATAGCTGTGTCAGTGAAGTTAATGTTAACTAAGTTAATCCTCAAGATCCACAGACAGGTACCATTGTTAAGGTGTCCAAAAACAATTTTCAGGTTAATTACCTCAAAGTACATAAAATGAACCTGATTTGTTGACAGAAAACAGAAATTACAGCAATGCTGTGGTTGGAGGAGAAGGAAAAAACGCAACCTAAGATAATAAAGGGAGAATGAAAGACCTGTAGTTGAGCTCACAAGCTGTATCCCCCTGAAGTTGGTAAATACCCTCTGTGGGAATTTAGGGAGGGAAGTCACAAAAAAAATTTACCCCCGTTGATTTGATCCAGATCACACAATAAGGCTGAAAGTGGAAGAACTTAGTCTGTGGAAATCTCACAGTGTGTGGAAACAGCCTCGTTTTATCCAAAATGCCTGCATGTTACTTCAAAGGATGGTTTGGTGTCATGATTATCCTTTCTCCATTAACAAAGTGAAGAACATGCACTACATGGACGAAAGTACTGCGCCACCTACAGGTGCTGCTCGGCCAAGGAAACCTGTGTGATGAAGCTCCTGGGAAACCGTTTCTGTGCTGATGTTAATGCCAGAGGAAGTTTTGAGTGTGGAACTGCATTGGTCACTTTTATGCATTACGCGCCTCAGCACTCGGTGACCCTGCTCTGTAACCTTACATGGTGTGTCGCGGTCTGGGCATGAACTGACTTGTTGCAATGGTGGCGTCTTATTCCAGTAGCACTCGAATTCAGTGATCTCTTTAGAACAAGCTATTCTTTCACAGCTATTTGCAAAGGCAGACTGCACGGCTAGGTGCTTGATTTTATACCCCTGAATGAAAAGGTTAAGAGGTGTGGCCCAGTTCTCTCCATTTTTTTCCTCATTGCGTTTTTATGGGCCCTAATGTCCTGGTTTAGCTTTAGATCCTGGGTTCGAGAAACCCTTGAAACAAACACCTGGTCTGGATTTCTGATTTTCTGGGGAAGAAATGAGATACCGTTATGATCACATACATGAATAGGATGTGTTGTGTTCAGTGTGCGCGTGTGTGTGTCTGTGTGTGAGAGAAAGTGTGCGAGAGAGAGAAAGAGAGCTTTTGAAATTCTAGCAAAATGTTCATTTTCACTTTATGACATTTACAAACTACACAACTAGAAATTAGAAAATTAATAAAAGATCTGCTATAGCCATGATCACCTGAAAGAAACATCCACCAGCTATGAATGGTAGTTAACAGTGAGATCTTAAGTGACTCCAAAAGAGAAGGTACTGCTGTTTTGTTTTGGTGTGAATTGTCCCTTTAAATCAGATGTGATCAGGAGACTGATGAACAGAATTCAGACTTTTTGCGGTTTTTGCTACAGGATTCAGTGATTCATCCTTTCAAAGTCTGCTGGAAGAACATTAACACTGTGAC
This sequence comes from Cichlasoma orientale, assembly GCA_034780415.1. Taxonomy (NCBI): domain Eukaryota; kingdom Metazoa; phylum Chordata; class Actinopteri; order Cichliformes; family Cichlidae; genus Cichlasoma; species Cichlasoma orientale. Next base: position 177,661 of record JAVDPK010001688.1, read on the forward strand.
TTACGGCTGCTGAAGAGAAGAGACACCCAAGCCCACCGAGCCTGAGCAGAGCTCCACTCTGACATCTGCGCCACCTCCAGTCACAAACCACTGGAGTGGAAACTGAGTGCAGATCTTTCTCCTGGCTCATCGTATAGATTTTAATGTAACCTCAAGTTATGTAACGGCACAGTGCAGACATGTGGTTAACAAGCCGTGAAAGGCCAAAGGTTTCCTGCAAACCAGTCTGCAGCCTCCTAATCAAAGCAGCCCTGACAGATTGGATTTAAATATGCAAACATGCAGAGGTTCTGTTAATAACCAGATGATCTTTGTGTGCCACATCCGATTTGATGGGACCAAAAAATAAAGAAAAGCCTCTGGGGGAACTTTCTAATCAAAGAAATGGCAAGTATTTGTCTCTGAACTGTTATTTAGTAACACACTGTTTCCATATGAAATCCACCCACTGCCTCTGATTATTTAGTGTGTGCACACTTGAATGAACTAACAACTCCACTGAGCAATAGTCTGTCTGCTCCATAGGATTAGGTCATGAGCCCCCAACTGTCGGTGACAAACTGCAAACTAAAAAAGCCAACAGCATATGGCGCAGGGGCTTATGGGATTACTCAATTAACAAGGTGACTCAGAGAGATACTAATCTGCAAAATGTTTCTCCGACTGAGATGCATGCAGGGGAGTAGCATCTTTTGAGCATCCAATACCCAATTAAACACACACAGAGACACCCCCCATGCGTGTGGGTGTGGTTAAGCAGTCAGGTATAATTGTATTAAATGTAAAGCCACGCGCGTTCAAGCTTTCCGGGTGCTCAAACCAACAAACTACCCAGCAACGTTCATTCACACAGGCAAAAAGAGAGACGCTGTCAGCAGGAGGCTCATTAATTGTAATTATCCTGACACAAAGTGCGCCGCGGGCAGAAACATCACCTTCTAGTGCGTGCCATGAGCGCAAAACGAGGCGCGTGACGCACAACTGGACCGCGAATCCGCAAGTGGACACCTTTTCACGCAACGAGACTGAAAAAGCGATTCAAAATTAAAACTTAAGATTCATAAACCAATTTTCTTAAAACTAAAAAACATTTATGCGAATGGTTCTAAAAGGAAAAGGAAAAAAAAACAGTAAAAAGATTGCAAATTGACAGCCTGCAGTTTCTCTTTTGTCCGTGTCTCTCTGTTTGCGTCCCACAGGACAACCAAACGGGACCCACACGCTCACAGATTGTCATAAGTAGTCTAACTTATTCCCCAGTGACTGCCATATAAATTTCAGCCATATTCCCTGGGGATCTGTCTGTTGTGCTATAGCCACCGTGAGAGCGGATGAGGATGCTTACCGTGTGGAAAAGCGTTGGGCTGCACCGCATACAGGAAAGCATGGACCGTGTGGAACAGAATTCCTATCGGTCCCGGTTCGTAATGGGCCAGCGTCTCGTAAACTCCCGCTGGCACATAACCGAAATCCAACTTTCCGGGGGGTGGGAGTCTCCGCGGCTCCGTCTCTTGCTGGAGTTCGCCGGACGCCGAAAGCAGCCACAGCAACAGCAGGAGGCGGGTTCCCGGCTTCCACATTGTGTCCAAACGAAACACCGACCTGTCGTCAAACTGGAACTAAATTCTGAATGATCGAGAGAACTGGACGGTGACTGCCCGGATTCTTGATTCTTATCAGAGTCGGGGAGAAAGAAGGGAAGGGGAAAGAGAGAGTAAAGATAAAAGTGTTCCGCAGCTTTTTAAGTCCTGCTGCCCACGGAGCGACTCCTGCCGAGCATCGTTCCCCGCGGTCTGGGGCTCCTTTACGGACGCAAACCGGACGATCTTCTCCCACCTCCCCGGTCTTCGATGCGTTTGGATGAGCGCGCCTGTCGCTTCCACTCCAGCATCTGTGCAACACGGGAATGCGCCGCGTCACGGGAGGGGGCGGGTGGTGCGCGTCGCCGTTTACGCACGGAGGACCGGTCCAGAGGGAAGCGCTCCTCCTGCCGGGGAGAGAAAGCCGAACCTTAAAGATCTAACCTACTCATATTTTGATTGGTCCAATCAGTTTGGGACAAAACAAGTTAAACCACCTTCAGTCAGTTTATACCCCTGAAGTTCTGTTTTGAGTCATTTGTCCTCAGGCCTCTTAGAGATCATTGTATTTTGATGTGTTGATGGAAACACTATTTTCCAAAATGTATCCGCCATCATATTTACAGATTACCATCAGCTCCGCATTAATAGATCAGAAAATACTGCAATACTTTCTCTCAAGAAAAATACCAAATTTAAGCGGTTAAGTGGAAGACTTAAATTTGGGAGAGTTTGATGAGCTGAAGGGCTGCCCCCCCTCCCCCCTCCTTTTTCTGCCTACTGCAGCTTTAAATTGTCCGTTGTGGAATAGAAAAAAATTGGAGATTTTGGAGTATAATTACTATAATTTAAGTTAATAGTAATCATCCTATTTAAGTTGGAATTGAAATTATGAATCAGTTGCAGCGTTAGATATGGGGCCATCCTGGTTGTTCCACAGTTGAGGCTTAGATCTAAAGCTGCCTGTGCTTTTGCCACCTCAGACCCGCGACTCTGAAATAACGAGCCTGATAAGCTTCACAGAATCACTGACTTCCTTTAAATCCTGTTTGAAGGCACATTTTTATAGACTTTGTGTTTTCGTATTTTACTTGTCTGTTTAAGGTCTTTCAGTTGTCACGTTTATCGTTTTTGTTGAATTGCTTTTATTCTTTTACTAGTATTATATGCTCAGTGTCACTTCCATTTTTTTTAGCTTTAATCTTTTGCTTTGTTTGAACTTACCTTATATTGTACTTTTTGTTAATATAAAGTACACATTTAAAAAAAAAAGTTTAATATTGTATTGTAAATTATAATGGACCAATATTTCAGAAACCAAGTCTCATTCTTATGTTCTTCATCATGTTCTTAAAAAGGGAAAACATTACCATTTCTGGCATTAATTTTAACGTCAGAAATGGTTTTTCCTGGATCTCTTGTCCAACAACCAGCTTTCTCTTTTTCCTGCTAACAGGTGCATTGCCTTACCGACCTTTGACCTTTTGTTCACCCAGAGGGCAGACAGAAGATACCTGCGTGCAGCTCATAGGGTTGATTTCATTGGCAGAGAAGCAAACAGGTGGGCTCTGCTTCTGTCTCTTTACACAGTAACATCCTTGTCCTCTCTCGGGAGCGCGCGGGGCCCCAGCTCCCGGTGACAGGGGGCCCTCCTGTTAGGAAATCTTTGATCACCGATTGTGAGCACCTTTCTTCGGTGACAACACACAGCCATTATTCCTGCAGAGGAGCAGATGGGACTTTTAGTTTTACAGACACATGATATGCTAGACTGAGGCTGGAGATGCACTTTGTAGGTTCACCAAGAACACATTTTAGTTGCTCTATTATTAAATGCTCTTATTAAAAACATAAATACAAAAATAAAACAGGACCGTTCTCCTTTTCCCTGCTGCTCTAGAAGGACAATAAACACTTTCTGCATCAGGGCTACAATTTATTTTCCTCTGCTTCAAGCTGCTAATAAAGTCTGCCTTGTGATTTTTTTATGTTTAAGATGCTTCAGCAACCTGAATCAAAATGACCATCATATCCTGAGCGTGGAGGTGGACTCTGTCCAAGTACGACTCTCACTCCTGTCGTCCTTTCTCGAGACAAATTCCTGGTAGCTGCGACAGAGCTGAAACTCGCCTCAGTTCTCAGCGGTGTAAGGAGCTTAGCCCTCTAAGAATGTCTGCTGCAGATTTACTCCGCCTGTCCTTCACTTGTGAACAGGTACTCAGGTACTGTGTAGCCCAGTCTCAGGTCAGGTAAGGTTCATGGATAAAGCTTACAGGAAGTTTAAAAAAAAACAACTCCTTAGTTTCACTTCCCTGTCATAAAAAAAGTACGTACACTCTGCAAGCTAAAGCCAGTGATTACGGTTTCTCTCTTAAAAAGCTTCACTCATCACATCAGACTCTGTAAACATTTTCGAGGGAGTGTAGGCCTCCATCTTTCTAGAGCTTTCATCCTTATCCCACAGCTTTCTTCAGCAAAGAGTTTGGTCATTTGACCTGCATGTGAAGTAGCTACTATGATTTCATTTATAGTGCTGTAAGAACTTTTTACCTGATTCACTAAAGCGGCAATGACGAAGGCTCATTCTTGACCTTACAAACAATCCCAACTCAAGATCTACTTCCCAGCGTTCATCCACAGTTTGAGTGTATCACAGACAGCTCAGGGTTATCTGCAGCAATGGATAGTTGGATAACAAGCATTATCATGTAAATTAATACCAAACCTTTAGGAAGATGCTGTATTAGGGGAAGTAAAATAAAATTGCTCATACTGAAGCAGAGTGAACTTTTAAACAGCGTTTCAGATCTGTAGGAAGTTTGACTCATTCCGACTCCCACTCATGGAGTCAAACACAAATTCTGAGTTTCAAAAGTCAACTTTTTCCAAATGTATTCGACTTTGAAATAGCAAAAATAAAAAAAAAAAACATAAAACACAAAGAATATCTTCAAAAAGAAGCCAGAACACTGTAGTTCTGCATGTAGGTACATTAAAACAATACACTTAAGAAACCAACTTTTATTACTCCAAACGGGTAAGTTCATACAATATCAGGGTAGGAATTAAAAATGAAGCCAAACTGATGAAACAAAGCAGGCAGTGTACGGGACCATCATGGCTTGCATAAGAGCACTTCTGCATCATGTCCATTAGCCCAGCTGAGCTCAGTTGGGCTCAGCCAGGTCCAGGTGCGGTTCAGTCAGATCTCCACTGCAGACCTGGACACCGACTCGGTGTACAGTGAAGACTCTGAACCAGATCCATCTGGCAGCTCCGAAAATAGATCGTCCTTATTACAATAAAGAAGATGTTTCAAAATACAATCAAATAGATGCTGATATGTGTAAACACTATATACACCTTTCTTCTGTTTAAAAAAAACAAACAAACTTTCTTTGCCAAAATAACATTAAATATATCACCGTTAAGTATTTCACAAGCAGAAAAATACTTTTTTATGTTCCCAGAAAACAATGGAAATAAAATGGGCAGAGTGTCAGAAAGAGGAACATGAACATAAGCGACCTGAGATTTTTGATCTGATTTTTCTAAAATATTCTGTGTGTAAAGTGTCTGTCTGACTCTGCCAGCCTTGATTAGCTGCTGTGAAATAACTCCATCAAAATTCTAAGATTGACTTCATAAACACGGAGGAAACAAAACGTGCTCGATAATATACCACCGTAAGTTCATTTTACAACTTCAGATCAGATCAACAAAAGTGACCGAAAGATTTGGCACGACTTTGAATCATAAAACTCGAATAAAGTTACAAATAGCTGTATTACGTTTAAACTAAATTACACACATGGGTGACAGATGAAAACTTGATGACATTCCTGGTCTCTTTAAGGTTTTTTTTTTCCTTTTTTTTTTTTTTTAAGATTATTCACGCAATAAAAGAAATAAAACTCTGTAAGGTCAGTCAACAAACTACGTCTTAAAACACATGCAAAAAAGGCATTTTGTTGTGTAAATATTGCTTCTATCATCCTAAGATGTAAACATTAGAGCATCACTAAAGTCAAATGAGAAACATAACCGTATTTAAAAACAATACGGCCCATCAGTGCATTCAAAAGTAATTAAAGATTAAATACCATTCATCAAAAAAAATTACACTTGTTAAATTTCAGAGGCGTCCCACCAAGTGATCACTCTTTCTATTGATTATCTCCATTTAACAGACAGATGCATATTAGGCTGCAGTCATCTGAAACTAGGTGATTTGAAAAAATGTGCTGCAAATATGAGAAAATTAAGATTATATTGGGCTACGAAATACAAATTCACTTTTTCCATAATTTTCCATATAAACTTCTGCTCTATACTTGGCTATGTAAGCGGGTGGCGAAGCAGATTTAGTGTCAGCCGCCACTAACCGCTTTGGTTAATACTTCACGCTGACTGGGTCCTTTGATGAAAGGCTGCTGAGTTGGTGAAGGCGCAGGATGGCTGCAAATGTCTTTACTGAGTGGCTGTGTAAATGAAAAGCTCTACTTAAGGCTCTAATTTTAAATTCACTGCTCTTAGTTATGTTTGTAATGCCATCAAATCATGCTGGAGCGAAAAATGATGCTTCACTTCAAAATTCAAACCAGCTTCACTGAGGTATGGACTGTAATCACCAGAACTCTAATATCAACAGTGTGTGACCGCTCCGAGTCGTGTTTCCCAACGTTTTTGTGACCTTTAAGCAAAACAATGTCCGATTAAAAACCCTTCATTACCCAGCTTTGACCCCCATTTTTTTTTATTCTGCTCTGATTTTTAGGTTCTTCTGAATATATGCTAGACAACCACACTGTAAAAAAGACAGGATTACAGAAAACATCATTTTGTTTTTATAATTTTGTGATCCTCGGGTTGCGAACTGCCATATAATAACAGAGCTACATTTCTTAGCTCAGTTGTTCTAAATAACCTCAGTCTGTGTTTGTCTTGCAAATTTGTATGTTGGCTGTTTAGTACTTAAAATAAACCAGCACTTGTTTTCTTGTGGTAAAAGGAAACACTCGTGATTCAAGTGTTACCTTTGATGTCAGAGTCTGGAGGTTTTTTCTGGCTGCTGAGCAAACTGAGAAGCTTCTCCCCTCCTGGTCCCACTGCTGCTCATATAAGAAGTGCTAGTGTGCCTTCACAGTCACACATATGCTCACTCACACACACACTCTCACACCCAAACACTGATACTCAAACACACACACACACACACACACACACACGCGCGCGCTGACACATGCCAGTTCATCCTGATGACTCGGCTGCAACACTCACGCTTTCTGTCTCCTCCTGTTTATCACCTGGGAGAAGTTTTCCTCGTGAAACTTCGACTTCGGTTTTAACAACAGCAGGATCGTCTGACGTGTTTACAATAACTTACTGTAATGTCACTGACTTAAATAAGTACTCAGCTTTCTGCTGCTGTTGGGTGAGAGAGCAGGGCTGGGAGGCCTTTGCTCTCTGTCTTTCCTGAGTGGTTAGTCGCTACATCAGTGGCTGATCAGTCGATGCGGTTTCCACAGATTGTGAATCGGTCAATCTCCAGCAGGTCTTTTTTGGGATTCTTGTGCTTTGTTTCAGAGGCCAGTTGTGCCGCCTCCTCCTCCTCCTCCTCCTCCTCTTCCTCCTCTTCCTTTAAGGATGGAGGTTGTTCAGTATCAGGTTCAGGTGGTGGACTAGGTGGACGGCTAGCTGGTTTAGAAGGTGAGGCATCGGTAAATGGTGGTGGAAACAAATCAGTCCTGGGGGCAGGCTGCGTGGTCACAGATGAGAAGGAAGAGGACGCTGGGCTGCAGAGAGTGGCAGGGATCTGCACCACCTTAGAGTCACCTGTGAGAAACAGTGGGGAAAACTACATCTCATGAGAAAAAAATATAAGATGTGTTAATTGTATTCACAGCTTATTTGCTAATAACTTTGGGTCTAACACAGAGCCCACCCAGCAGCTTCAGTGCTCCATTCATGTCTACACATGATGAGTTTAGGTACAGTGCTGAGTGCAGGTGAATCACTGCAGGCAAGTGAGTAAAACACAAGAAAGTAAACATGTTTTCACACCCACAGTGCAGGTAAAATGCAAGCTGTCCAGAGCAGACAGCTGGATTTATTAAAGCATGTCCTTTTAATCAAACAAGTGTGAGAGACACAAGTGAAAAATGTGACCGATATCTGTGTAGACAAGCTTAACATTTTGTGACATAATTCTACTCGTCTGCTCAGTTATTAAGACTAATCCCGTCGTCACGTCTGCGGAGATGCAGTCAACCTCCACCCACCTACCTGTTCAGTTTCAACGCAGCACGGAGGGAGAATAATGAAAAGCCAAAAGCTGTTGATGTAAAACATACACCAGCACAGTTGGATCTCATCACAATCCACTTCATTATGTTAAGAGAAAACACTGCAAAGGCTTTTCGCTTTGAAAGCAGAGCACAGTTACATTAGGAAAATCAATTAAACAGAATAATTCATCATATCAGAGAGAATTGAGCAAGAAGACTGTCCACTGAGATGACTGCTCTGCCCCAGGCTGTGACTACAGCAAACTTTCAGTTCTTACTGTAGACAGAGAAGAACAGACAGTTCAGAGAAACTGCACCACACTGAGTAAATGGACAGTGAACACTACATATATGTGTCTAAGGCATAAAAAAAAAAACTTTGATAGGAGCCATGAAAAAAATTAGGCCAACAGAATATTGGAAAATTCCAAGTTCCTAAATAATTCAGCATTAAATCAGCGAAGAATATATAATAAGGCATAGCTGTCAATGGTGTGCACACCCTTTCTAACCTTCTCTTTCTTTCAAGAGCACAACTACTTGTTAGCCTGGTCCAAAATTAAGCCCTAAATGAATGTCACTCTAAATGAAAGAACAATGCCAGTTCTGCAAAACTGATGCTACGATCGCCATCCACCCATCTTTGTAACCACGTGTCCAATTAATTGGATTAATCTGCTATATCGATGCATTATGTATAACATCACTCTAATTGTACGGCAACCATGTGCAAAACACAATGCAACCATGCTGTTTGAATGTGAGCAATACTGCTGAGCAGTAGGTATGGCTTTAATATTACTCAATGATGAGTCATAGTCTGCACTATTTCTGCACGTTTCAGTTTTGTAAAAGGTATATGTATCTTTTTTAGAATTATGGTGAGGATTAATATTATGATGTTTGGACTTATAACCAGACCAGAATAGCAATTACACAGTAGCTCATCCACCTTACAATCCATTACTTCCTTCACAGGTTCATGTGTTAAGTACATTATGAAACTGATTTTCTTGTCATTTGCTGGCTGTATTGCACAAACTAATGCCAATTAAAATCCATTGAGTAGTCAGTGAGGCTTGCAAACACTCATGGCTATAAAACACAGATGTGACCTTGAGCAAGTGTGTAAGTTTGATTAATTTCTGACCAAAACTGTAGGAGAAGCTGCACTTCTTGTGAACTGTGTACAGACAGATGGAGGGTGGATGCCTTGCCATGGCTTAAGCTCATTGGTCCTTTGGCCAGATGAGCTAAAAAACAAACAAAACAAAAACAAAACAGTTGCACCCTGGGCTGCAATTATTATTTTTTACTATTGATTAATCTGCTGATATTTCACCTGCACTTTACTTACACTTTTTCACAGGGATATATCACTAAATATCTCATTATCTCATTTTTATATTAAATTCCCTCACTCATTTTTCCAGGCCTAGTTGAAGAGTCATTAACGGGTTACATTACAAAAAAAAAATGTAGATGTTATTAGAGTCACACACTGCAGATTTCTCCACTTCTCTGGAGATATGTGAGCTTTAATAAAAGTTAACCACCATATGGCTTGAAATGGCTAATGTGAAACCGCTCATTACACATTTCTGCCCTCTGGACAAAAACATGCAGTATAGACAGATGGCAGATCCTAGTGTTATTTGAAGGCAGACCACTGCAAAGACAAAGACATGCAAATGAAGAGAATTGTGCAGTGAATCCAGTGGAGCAGCAGGTAAAGCTTGAGGCTTACACCAAAGTAGTTTAATGTCAGAAAAGTGATCATGGTATCTAAGGTCGAAGGTTCAAATCCCAGAGGCTAAATGTGAAGGGCGCACAAAGAGGCTTGCATTAATTTCCCACAACCTCAAAGCATATATTATTATACTCTATATGCTGGAGCATGAAGCTCCAAGCCATGTTGCTGCAGCTCTGTGAAAAACCAGATTCATTTGAAACATGAGCGCTTTTGATGTTCGATGGCACGATGCACCATCAGGATCTTTGTCGTTTTAAAGCTCCTGCCTCGCTGCAGCAGGCGGGTCTGCGGCACACAGGGGAGAAAAGATCTGCAAGGATTTGGCTGAGGATGACAGGGAGATAGTGTCACCTCCGAATCTGTGTCCCATCATGTGTTACTGTAGGTGCAGGGCCTGTGAAACTATGTCAAGCTATGAGCAAAAATGTTAATGAGGGAATTCATGTGCAAATATCCCAATATAGAAGGGGGTTTGTTTATTTTTGTTGATTATTCTTTTTCCAAAAATGTGACATGGGATGAAGCCCCAATACAAAGTGCCATGCCAGAACAAGACTTACAGAAAGGCTGTAGGTTTTACTACATTAAGTGTACTGCTGGATCTACAAATTATTTTTACTGTCAGTTAATATGTCTGTTTAATTTGTGTCAGAGAATACTGCGTCCATCTATGTCCATCCGATCTAAAGTAGATGACAAGTGAAAGTTAAATAAGAAAACAAATCTGCCCAGACAAATTAAATTCATCACCTAATCAAAGGTCAAACGTCTATAATGTCATAAATTAAATATTGCATTAGTAATTATTAATTGCTCGACAAAAACAGCTCCAAGCATAATAGATGTGTTTAGTAATTAACAACATAAAATGGCAGGTTACTCAATAATGCCAATATTCACTCATTGCAGCCCTGGACATGAGCATCATGGAAAGAATAGGAAATACGTAAAACATTATGTATACTGATTGATGTATAAGACCATGGCCAGCAAAATGGTTTTGGAAACAGAGATTTTCTTTAAACTGTGGAAGTATGGGAATTATCCATGTTCTAGCCTGTAATCTGAAGAGACTTAAGGTTTCCAGCATCCCCACTCTCTGGATGCTTCCATGAAATGCCTGAAGCGGAGTCTGGAAATCTGGATGCAAATGTCAGCTAAATGTCCAAGATGTAAATTTAAGTGCCAACTAAATGCTCAAAAAGGTTAATGTAAACATGATTCTTTTAGGCGGGGCCATTTGGTGAGACTGCGCTGAGCCACGCAAGACTGAAAGCAATAATTAGCATCATTCCAACAAATACATAAATTACTATTTTCAATGCTAGTGCGAGACAAACAGTAATAAAACATTGTTTTCCTTTGGAAATTGTTTTTTAAGATGATTATAGGTTACTGCTGTTGTACAGAAAAAAGAACGATAACAACTGTGTAGTAGAAAGAGCAACAGGCAACACTGTTCATCAGCAAGATTAAATCCCAGGATGTCTCATTTACAACATATCTATTCCTGTCAGCCTCTCAGGTCCCAGCATTTTTCATATCTCCAAAAGAAGATGCAGCCTTCAATACACCACAAAGGTTTGTGCTTGAAAGGATGTGTGTATGGAATTCCAAATAAATAATCATGCTATATTTGTATAGCAGCTATGGAAATATAAATCTGTATGTCTGTGTTTCATTTTCTGCATTTAGATCCACACTTTAGATCCAAACTGTAGCGATGCAGATACGGGTTCCAACAAGCCCCGTGACCTTTTCATGGTAAAGAAATGAAAGGGAATATGACTTAATAATTAAATGACCTTAAAATAGCTTTGTATTGTGCAAAACTTCTTAGAGTACTGGGTAGAAAAAAAATGTATAAAAAGAGATTTATATAGAGTCCACAAATGTGATATTTCAGTGTACTTGGTTGTTAGATACACACAGTGTGAGTATTACCAAGCTGAGATGAATGATTGATAACAGCGGCCATTAGACCAGGTCAAACTGTTTTTTCTGTGTTCTGAATGTGTGATTATATTTTATTAAGGATGGGAGCCACAGCTGAGGTCACAGCATGAACAAAAAAAAAAAAAGAGCATCTGAAGAATGTTTAAACTGCATCACATTCATAGACAAAAATATAAATGCTTTTATGTGTAATTTCCAACTATCTGTTACTTCATCTTATACCCACATTAATAACCACTCACAATAACCATTTTCTGTTTGACAAATTTCGCAATTCTCTGGCATGCAAATGTTTCATGAATCATTCTGAATCACTTAGAGATGATCAGTGCTGTAGTCATGAATTTCATGAGCACTGAAACCTATGGATCCTTGTGGGTGTACACAAAAGCTTTTACAAAATATGAATTCATAACATATCTGAGATTGTTTCTGTAACTGTAATGTTTTTTTCCTCCTCTCAGTCTTTTGAGTTTTTCTTTTTTTTTACCTGAGGGTGTGCGACACCTGGCTGGGTCAGCTTTGCTGGGGCTCTTGGCAGAGGAGGATGAAGCAGTCGAGGGCCTCTCAAACAGTTTGTCCTCCATTTTGGCTCTCTTAACATAAACACACGATTTCCCCAGGAGCACAATGCTGTTCAACACTTTCAGCGTTACCAGCCTACAGAGGGAGAGGAGTGCAGTCAGAGTAGGGCATATCTGATTAGAAAAAAACATCAAAAACTTTTTTCTGTTCTTCAGCAACTACTGTAGAGCTTCAAAAGTACCATCCAACAAGTCCAGAGAGACAAAACGCTATTCAAACAAACATTTCACAGCAGTATCTTGGTAAATTACCATCCATCTTGTAGCTTTTTGAATCCTTCTTTTTTGTTATTTAGTGCTGACATGTTATCACAATGCTATCTTGAACTAGGCCACAGCTATAACGAATCTCTTTTACCATCTGGCTTCCATCACCAGTTCTCACATCCCACCACTTACGCCAGGATGTTCGTGTGCACTGTCCCTCTGTGTTTGTGGGCTTTGCTACAAGGCCGAGACGCTGACACTGTGATGAGTGAGAGACGGACACATTTGGGTCTGTGGACCACTGCTCGCTGTGACAGGGTGTTTCGAACGGAGAGCATGTCAGCGCAGCTGAATCTTTGCCAAGGCACAGTGGTCTGTTCAAACCAGGGCTATTTTTAAATCAGAGGATAGGGAAGGCCAGAGATGGCACTAGAGATGACAACATTGTATTCTTCACCCTGAGGGAAACTCTTCAATGGTACGTGCCCTGATGGGATCCGGCAAATGAGAATGAGCAAAGCTATCAGCAACTCAGCAAAGGGAGGATGTGAGAGCACAATGTTAATGCTTATGTAACCGTGTGCGTCTCTGAATCTGAATGTGTGTTTATGATAGTGCCTGCATGGGTTAGTGTGCATCCAATGAGACTGCGCAAGCATGTTTGTATGCTTAACATGGGCCCATGTTTGTGTGAGTCTCTGTGCATATAAGGCACACTATAATTAAAGAATGCCAATATTTCAATATTTAGTGATTAAATGAACGCCATGTTAATATTAAAAAATATACAGAGTATGAACTGCGATGGTTTAAGCCTGCAGTCTCATAAGGATGGGGGGGTAATATCTTATCACCAGATTATCACAAAATCTGTGTCAGTCATCAATCTTTCCTTAAGCTACTTTTCACACTCTGATTAAATTACTCGCAACGTATTTAAAATGAAAACGTAATCTCCAGTAAAATAAGAATGGTAATATCAGGCTTAAAAGCTCACTGGTGTTGCTGAGTTCGGCAATTAAAAATCACACTGTAGCATTAGCAATCCAAATCTAAAGACTTACCCGAGATAAAAGAGGAACACACAGGTGTATGACAGCGCTCCCTGCACCTTCACTGAACTGATCACCACTCTGATGAGCTGTTAACAATTAGTAGTAGAAATGGAATTATTTTTCACTTTGAAAACATGATGAAAATTTTCATTTCAGCAACAACAAGAACTATTAAGCAGTTTTTTTTTTTTTTTTAGAGTTTGTGGAAACAGTTACTGAGAGTTTTGAAACTTCTGTCTCATGTTTGTGTGCCAACGACTAACTCTATTCTGGTGTTTAGTTCCTGAATAGCAACAGACTGCAGTCGCTCTTACCAGCACAGCCAATGGCAGGGGGATGAAGCCCATCCTCCGGGCCACTGAGTCACTGTAGTCTGTACAAGCCTACACAGTGACAGACGAGCATAAATTACAGCACTTGACAAAACTGCATTGATTAGCTGCGTGGGCTCAGTGCTGTTTATGTAAGTATAATGACGGCGATGTGAAAAAAGAGGGAGTTGCTTACATTCTTCTGTCGACTGCTGACAAGATCAAAAGCCAGACTGGCTCTATATTCACTGTACACCTGGAAAACGGACAAGAAAATAATATAGCACAGGAAATGTAAATAGGTAAGGCACCCCATATTATATCATACATGTTCTCTGAAGAGAAAGTCACGGCGATGATTGATGAAAGAAAGAACAGCAGGTTCAGCTCTTACATCTGCGGTGATGTCGTTGAATTTTGTGATAAAAGCATGTTTGATGACATCAACAGCGACTTCAGAGGTGACAACCATAAAGACGTCAGGGAACAACACCCACAGGTGATCTGAGAGGGGGGAAAAATACATCACTTTAATCATTTTAAACAGGATTTTTTTTTCCAAGAATTGTTTGCTACAACCCAGCCAAGACTTCAGCAAATACACCCAACTTGTAAGATTGCATTTGCTCTTTGGGAAGCCACTGGAGCAGCAGATGCAGTTACAAAAAGGCCTGGCTTCGCCTGATTAATGGTGTGGTGCATTAAACATCAGAAAATAGTAAAATATCACCAAGACAAAGGGACGAATCAAAATGTGTTCAGTTCATATCTATACAAAAATACCAGAACAGCTAATCCTCAGCTCGTCTCCAGCTCCATACTTTTACTCTTCCATTCTGCTACTGTAGCTTTGCATGATCCACAGGTCAAAATAAACCTCATCTTATACTCATTCATCTTCCGTCTTAAACAAACCGTTCATCCTCATTCATCCTCCCTCTTTAAGATCAGGACCTCCCTTTAAGCCAACTTGCTTCTGATTGGGAGTCCTTTGCAAACACAAGGGGAGCAGATGGGTGGGGCTTCTGTGCTCACAGTAAGAGCTGTGTGCTTAAGATGATCATATTAAGAATATCTCCCGTATTTGGCATCATAGAGGACCAAGAATAGAGAAAGAAGCCTGAGGATTTATGCATTTCCCTTTGAACAAAAAGGTTTAAGAAACTTGAACAAATATTGACATTTTTAATTGACTGAAACTAATTTTTATAACCAGTTATTACAGTACACATCCAGAACCACATTATATACACACACATGCATAAAAATATATAAGACCCAATGCCCTACTCACTGTAAGAAGTTATGAAAGTATAGTCCTGAAGTTGTTTTTAAAAAGGTGTTTACTTATTTATGTTTCCATTATTTACCGTGCAAACCAGCTAAAGCTTTATGCATTGCTCAAATATGGGCTCAGTGAATACTCTGCTGTTGTATTTGGAAAGGTTCAGCTCATTCTGAACGACACACCCAACAAACTATATGTTGTTGAAAATATTTTATGATTCCAGCTAGGTTTTGTTTTTCAATAAAAGTGCATACACAGCAAACAGTATTTTGTACCTTTTCTTTTGCCTTTTGCACATTTGTTCAATCACTCTGTGCTGCACACTTCACTGTAAGAGGGGACTGAACAAAATGCCTCCAAGCTTTAGTCTTTTATATTAAAAAGGGGGTGTGTTTAGTTGGTATTAGCTGCACTTTGGTTCTAATTTACAAAAAAAAAAAAGAAGAAGTTCAAACACCATTGCTGTGGCGTAGTGGCTCAGTAAGCTACTTGTAATTTGTATAACTCTTTAACAAAAGAAGGCTGTAGCTCTGCTGGTATTAGTACATCAGTGTTATGATTTCAGCTGACAGGCCACGTCTGTCATCTACTGTGTGTCTGACTTTGAGATTGGCAGGAGGAGCTGACTGTTTTCAGAGAGCTGTCATACAGAAACTCCCAGCCCTCATCCTTCACTTTGCTCCGTCTCATTGACTGATGTTTACTGGAGAAAATTCCCCAAGGTGTTGCAAAGGGTCAGCTGAAACAGCAAGAAAGGAGCTGCTCAGCATTTTTGTATACATTTTTACCATGGCAAGCACTGACCCCAGTCTTGATTTATTTATTTTTCTTTAAAGATGTTTAATGTCAGCATTTATGATAAATAAACCTTACTTTTATAGCAATATAAAAATATGGATTGAAGTTTTTTCCTGTTTTCAAACCTTAATTTTACCAGGTAAAATATTTGAGAATCAGTTCTCATTTACAAACATAACCTGGCCAAGAGGTCACAGTAAGAATAGCTACACAACACACAAACATAACAAGGATAAAATAAAAATCACAGGTTAAAGGGGGAAACATGATTACCGGGGTTCCAGGAGAACTGCTCCATATTCCTGAGACAAACGATGAGCAGAAGGACGTAGCTGGTGAACCGTTCTTTGATATCTGCGAGATAAAATTAACAAATGTGTTCGTACAATCTCCCAACTATGGAGAAACCTGGCTAAGAAAATTAGATAGTAAGCCACAGCTGAACACAAGCTGTGTAAGCAAGTCAGATCTGTCAGTTTTGAGGATATTCATAAAAGAATAGCAGCATATCACAGTTATGATGAATTCTGTCACAGGATTATATCCTATAAACATCTATTTCAGTGTTATAATTTAAACCACGCAGCTTCAAAGGTTTGGCTCTTATCTGTACAAATAATCTCGTGGTAACAAGAGCTAAGCCCAGCTGCGTGAGCAGGCACTGTCCCAACATGTGAGTGACCAGTGAAGGAAATGACAGATAATTAAGGACTGTTGTGTTCCCCTCTCATCTGATTACAATAGATTACAAAAGATAATAATAACAAACAGGCTGACTTTGGGGATACAAAAAGAAAATCAACGTTTTTAATCAAATACGGTGCCGGCACCGTTCTTTCAAAGCCAGATTCATTCGTTTTCCCCATGTAAGGAAGAATAATTAAACCTTTGTAGGCTTTAATCCATCCATCCATAAACATTTTCCATTTTTTAAAGATATGCCCCTACAGTAGCGTGAGAGCGAAAATTGATACTGCTGTAATTTTGCTGTGAACACTGACCACGAGATGATATCAGCTAAATGCTCAACATACATTTAAAATGCATAATATGCATCTATTGGTATTATTCTAATTAGGTCACAATGCCACCATCCTGACTTTATTCTGTAACTACACACAGACATTTTTACTGGTAATTATTTTTGTAGTGCAATAATTTACACTGACAAAAGCAGAAGAGAAATCAAACATAAATCCATTTTTGATGGATTTTTATACCAGGGCTCTTTTAAAGTTGTGCTACATTTTTGATAGGGCGTTGGATATCTCACCACTGTTGGACATTTGGAATAAGTTGTTCTTCTCAAATTTCTTGAACACACTTCCTTTGATCTCCACAAACTATGTTTGAGGGAACAGAAAAACAAAGAAAAATGTAGTCAGCATATTTATGAAAAAGAAGAAGACAAAAGTATAATTGTCTTGTTGCAGCTGCAACGGCAACATTTCATCACCAACGTGCCACTTTCATGTTTCTGGATACATCAGCATGTAAATACCGTTTTTCTGTTTAATGGATTAAAAAAAGAACCAATTCAGGTGGTTTGGTGTACAGAATACTGTGTTTTATACACAAATCTCTCTATGTGTGTGTACGTGTGTGTGTACGTGTGTGTGTACGTGTGTGTGTACTAACATTGTTGGACATCATGATGGTGAGCAGGGACTTGTTGTGGGAATTAAAGGCGACATTCAGGGTGGAGGCTTGGACCATGATGAGGATAGCATGAAGGACTGAGGAAACGATAATCAGGAAAACAACGTCTGAATCAACCTAAACCAACGATATGATCACTGAACTCCACCCCATTAAAACGTATTCAAACCAATGTATGCTGGTGCCTCAACAGACCAACCCTGAAATGAAACAATACATTAAATGCCTCACGCAACCCCTTATGACTGTAACTGGAAGCCATTTTTTACAGATATTCTTGAACATCCTTTAAATGGAGGTGATGCAGCTAACACACTTTTCCCCTTCAGTCTTGCTTTAAATTACAGCTGAAATTGATCGTTGTTGCCTTTCAGTACCCGTCTGTCTTTCAGGCCAAAAGGAGCTCAAAACGAATTTAATTCTGGTGGCTGTCAGCTAAGTCATGCAGCACTTGACCATAAAGAGTTCACAAAGAAAAAAAGAACAAGAAGCATTATGTGAGACTGTAACTGCACATCATCTATCAGAAATAAAACTGAAGTTAAAAAAAAAAGGAAATGACTCCATACTGCTCTCAAAATATAATTTGGCGTACTTTAGTGATGACTTTAAAACCTGCCTGTTAAGACTATAAACCCCCATAATGCTGCTTTGAAGCTTTAACAGGAAGGATACACACATAAAAGACGGCCATGAAAAAGTGAGGGATGACTCCTATATTATCCCTCTTCCGTTCCTTGGGTTCTGTGGCTGTCCAGTACAGAGCATCCAGGATGTCTTGCCCAAAGGAAGAGAAGAGACGGTCCGCAACCTTACAGAGGAAGGAAGGATGAAAACATAACTTAATATAACAATAGTTTTATAAGTTGCTGCTATTTCTTTGTTTATCTTATCAGTATGAACAGATGTTGCTTTTACTGGCCTAATGATTTTAACAGCAAATTCAGTGACATAAGACTGAACCTAAAATTTTAGGATTGAAGCTGTTAGAAGACCTTCTCACCTGTCAATCATAATAATTACTCTTCTCACAAAGAGTGAAACACTGTCACACAATAGGTACATCAGATGGTGAGAATGACACAAATTACATCTCAACATTTTTGCAGTTCTGTCCTAGAAGTTGAATCCAGAAATGATCAAACTGAAGCAAACGTTCTGTCATTACAATCATAACCTCTCTTAGGTTCTTATTAAAAACCACATAATGCTCATAATAGGGATTTTTTTTCTGTACCAAATTTTAACTTTTGCATTTTGCACTCCACAGAGAAGGGCTAAGCTTTATTATGTATGCCAGTGTTTCCCTGAGGTTGGATGCTAGTCAACCTTAGGGAAACACTGTGCTAAAATGAAATGAGGGCACACAAATTAAGTAAAAAATAACATTCTTGTTTTAATATTTCTATGTATTTATATCCCCTTTGGCTTCTTGGAAGGGAAGGGGGGGGGGGTCATTTTGTAGGAGGATGGGCCACCCGCCCGTGAAAATGTTAACACTGGATGCTATACCCAATAGGCCACTGCTTTGCGTACACACTGAGGCTGGTGTTTTAACAATGAGTAATAAATGCATCATGTAATAACACCATCACTCCTTACTACTGTAATTATTGCTGGGGTGTATTAAAACATACTGACTGTTCATATGAATCAGAGGGAATGCAAACTTTGTTGTAAGGGGCCTGCAGAGGGCAAAACAAGCAAAGTAAGATTTAAACAAAGGCAAAAATATGTCTACACAGTTTGTACTCACAAAAGTAGAAACATGTACTTATACTAAATTGTTAAAATTTTGACTAGTCTGTCTAAGTTGTAACATTTTTGCAGGAGCAACAGCTGCAACCTTGCATATAATGATGTGATCGAAGTAAAAGTTGCCATCAAATTTTAGATATCAGTGTGTGAAGTGTGGGTCACCTCCAACATGTTGTAGATAATGTAGAGTTTGATGACCGACTGTCCTCTGATCAGGTGGTACATCATGGAGTAATCCACGTAATGCATCATGGAGAAGCAGAGCACCAGGATCAGGCCTCTCAGCATGTCACACACCTGTGCTGGCTGCAGAAGCCGCGACCCACTGACCGCAAACACACACACACACACAAAGTATCCGTATTGATACTGAGACACACATGCATTGCTCTGACCATTCCTGTGTATGTAAATGCACTGTGGCATGCTGAGACATATTATATATCAGCATGCACACATGAGAAGGGTTAAAAGTGTTACTACATCATATAACACTAAGCAATAAGGTGCATATGCTGACAAATACAAACACATTTTCACAGGGCAAAAAGTGCGAACATAAATGCATACAAGCATTTACGGAATCGACACATAAACACGCACTTTTCCAATCTCGCCATCAGTAAGAGCTTTTCCTGCAAACAGTGTGGTCAGAGAAGCTGAGTGAAGTGTACACACAAGGCTGATTTAATTTGCTACGAGGAGGATCTCTGTTTTTTATCTCATATGAGGAAACATTAGAACACCACAGGCGGGGACCAAGAATACATTTCTGTTCAAAACGAGATAAACCTTACAAAGGAAAAGGGAACCAGGAGTGATAACACACAGGGTACATTATGAAATATTAAAGATAGTATCGCCTTTATACTGAAGTTATCTTACTCATAAGATTTCTCTTTTTAATATGGTCCTGTTTTTGTTCTGCTTTTCATTTGAATCTACACCAAGGAGATTTCCCGTGTCCTCGGACATCTGTCTTTATGGACATACTTCAGCTGTATTACCAAAATTAGTGCTGCGTTTTGAACAGAAACGTTTAAAATAGTGTGGGGTGAGCAAGTAAGTGGAAGGAGGGAGGAAAAAACCCCACATGCTTCAATGTCACATACTGCAGGGACAGTAATGTGTCTTTATACGGGTAACAGCATGTGTCAAATGTGCATTTTATTCATAATAAATAGCAGTGGCTGGCAGTGGCAGCTTGTTAGAGGAAGGAGGAGGGCTGACAAATCCACAGGATCAGTTATTTAGTATTTACTATAACAGGGAAGAGAAGCAGAGAGCTTTTTCCTAACACATCCTGCATGTTTTCCATGTAAGCTGAGACCGGTCTCTATGTGCAAAACTCCCCCTTACTACTGCAGTAAAAATACATTGCATTCATATTCTCACCACACAGGCTGCTTATCCATAAATCACAACTTCACTGCTCCAAAGCATTAAGATTTTCACAAAGGAAGAGCAGTTCTGATGGATGCTAATGTGCTGAGATGACTAATAAAATATGATGAAGCCCGACTGTTTAACCAATCTTAATTACAAAGACTTGTTCTATTTTTTTATTTTTGCAATACAAATTATTGTACAAATACTACTTTATTTTCAACTAAACTACTATAACCCACACTAAGAAATTCACAATACATGGCAGTACAACAGTTAACTACTCTAATACCCATCGTTACCTTCAGTAACTTTAGTTGCAGCTGAATAATTAAAAAAAAAAAAAAAAAAGCAGAAATCATGTTTTAGACTGGCAGGACTGCAGAAACTGAAAGTTGTAACAAATAAATAAAAAATACAAACTTATTGAGGAAAAAATGGCCTGAGCCTGTGAAGACGTGTAAACCAGTCTAATCATGTCTCCGTCTCCCTGCACAGCTGAGCACAAGGCTGAGAGGAGAAAGGACGAGATAAAGAAAAAAAAATGCTTTTTCTTTCTTATAAGCAAAAACCACAATAGCAATCCTAACAGTGAAGAACATTTATGTTTACACCAAAAATACAGATATTTAAATTCCTTATTTGATGCAGAAACGAATGTCTAAAAACAGAGGGGATGTTCTCGTGGCTCTGAAGCTCTGTTTTTTCCTCTGATGCAATGACTCCATCCAGTGGTCACAATGAAGCCATTCACATAAAAGATATTTCAGTGGAAACAAATGCATCAGAGCTCCTATGCATTCCTCACTGAGTATTTTTACCACTGGATGCATTTGTGTGGTACCAACGTGCTGGTGCTTAAAATACAAAAATTAATGACACAAAAGCAGATAAATGTTGTGCACCAAGACAGCAAAATGCCATCAAAAAAGATCGAGCTGAGTGAAGAGACAGTTGCTTAGAAAAAAACACATAACATCAGACCTGCAGTATATGATCATTTTTCCACTTATTGGAATAATGATTTTGTCTGTAAGAGACTAAAGGAAATGTCTCCAAATGGTGTTTTGTCTACAAAACGCTTAAAAACACATTAAATTTATAATAATACAAAACAACAAAAGCAAAAAAATCTCACATTTGAAAAGTCTAAGTGACAATTTATCCAGTCCTGCTTAGTAAATTACTTTTACTATTGATAAACTTCTAATGAATTTATTCCAATCAACTTATTAAAACAGAGATGATTATTTTCAGTTCTAATCAACAATTGTAGCCTTCCCTTTAAAACACGTGCTCTCTGTTATTCAGCTGAATAAGGCGCTACCAGAAAAGAAACCTGCTGACGACACTCGTCTTATTCTAAACAGACTTTCTGGATGCAAAGCTGCTTCAGACAGCTGGCAAATTACTCTAGACAAAGCAACCATCACAGTCTGTAGTCTACAAGCGCTATCTCCATAACACACATGATTATTATGTCTCACAGTCAGCTATGTGCCGCATTCCAAGTAGCCATCACTCTGTGCCACTGCAAGGTATCAGCCTGAAACACTAATTCAAAACCCCAGATCAGAAATGCAGAGAGCTTCTACGCCAGCCTTGCTAAAAATAAATAAATAAATAAATGCGGATTTTTTTTTCCTACTAAAATAACAGCAGAGATGCCACGAAGCAAAGCAAATAAGCCCCAAACTGCTCCAAACAGGCAGCCTTCCAGTTTGAGAGGGTAGAGCTGTGTCACGGTCAAGCAGTACTGTGACAAGAACAGTCTCACAGCAGTTTGTGAAAAAAGTCACAACCTCTACTTTACTCACTCACACTTCTGGACATGAATATTACCATTTCTTTGTTTCGTGTCCCTGAACATGATTTTTTTCATGTCCAGCCCTGGACTTATATGCACTTCTCTATGTACGCACAACTTATATTTCCCATTTTTAAAAGGTTACAGGCCGGAGGATTTGATATTAGAGTGAATCATTTCACACCAGAAGCAACAGTTTGAGTCATAGATGGGATCTTTTTTCTCTCTCACATCATTTGTATCATTTTGAACACATTAACTTTAAATGGTATTACCACTGAAAAGGACTTGGCTAGGTTAGGCATTAAAAATATATCTGCTTTTGTGTAGAAAAGAGTCACCATTTGGGCTAAATCGCAGTGGTTGGCACTCCTTTTTACAGCCCTGTGGTGGCGTATCCATGATGGAAGAGACTGGACTGCATGCTGTATGTGCTACAGGCACACAATATATTTCTTACTGAAATACATTCATTTCAGAGTTGTGCCGATTGTCACAAAAAAACAAAAACGTGACATTTGATGTCCATAAACACCAACAGTTCTTTGGTGACTATTTCACATTTTGCTATGAAACGGGGCTGGACGAGACTACCATGCACACTTTGCAAATCTTCACTGGATCGGTTTGGAGAAAAAAACCAAAGAACAAACGAAAAAAAGAAAAACAGAAGAGACCAACATGGCAGCTTTGCCTTGGAGACTGGGACATGATTTGCGGTGCCAAGCTGTATATTAAACAGACAAGATGGAGATGAAAGATCCATGAATGGATGTCGGGGGACAGTGATAATGTTTATGAACCCTCGATGCGCTTGTAGGAGCGTACCTGCTTCTTTTGCAGTAGGGGCATGTGCGTGCCCTGCAGAGGGAGGAAGGCAAGGGGAGACAATATACTATCAAGTACTGTGTACATCACAACAATGTGAACTGACAGTTGGCTAAAAGCTACAGAGTACTGGGACAAACCAGTGTTTTGTATATTGTGTTGTGGAGAAACATCATCAAATAAATAAAGATTTTCTAAATCTGTAAATAAAAAAAAGAAGAAAGAAAAAAAAAAAGAATAGTCTACCACCAATAAGTCAAATCTTGTTATATTCAAGAAGTGATGCAAAGACACCACAAAATGTCTAGAAGACACACTTTTGGAAATTAATTATGGTGTTGTGTAGAAAATATATAAGTATATAGAATTAGCATCTTCAGTTAAAACTGAAGACACTAATTAAACTCAGGTAATATTGACCATCACTTCAGGAAGGCAGATTCATGCTCTTTTAATAGCTATTTTCTATTAATAAAGTAAATGATTACACATGGCCCACAGACTGTATATGAAAGATGGACATAGCCTTTGCTTAGTGAAGTCCTGTGCATTTTGGCCGTCACCACATTGGTGCTAATCTGACAGAAATCACACGACACTGCCCACTCATCAATCACAAGGCAGGCCCACCCTAACGCAAACCCTGCTTTATCTTTTTTTAAAAAGACAAAACAAAAACAAACAATATCATGTTCTACACAAACACGTTCTATTCAGTGTTACCTGAAACTAGCAACTGAGACCAGAAATGAAAGAATGCAGGTTTAAGGCACTTCTGCATTTGCTTCACGTTTCAGGTGCTAACTCAGTCTTTTATATACAGTCTGTAATATGTTCATGTTAAAAGAAAGGAAATACTAACACAGGCAAGACTTTGATTTGAGGTTCAGGTCAGTATTATATCAGACTTTACCTGATTCAGATTCACAATATCAATCAAGGTAAAGCTCAAAGATAGTTAATCAAAAAAGGGTAATCAGTCCAGGATCTAGATTCTTTAAACACAAACAAGCATTTTATTACTTTCTGACAAATTGTGAACTTACAGTTAACAGAACAAAACCATCTGGCCACAACTTCTTTCATTCATGTTTGCATATGCATGTTTCCCTATAAAGAAGTGATTATTTTCTTTCCTATGATGTTAACACTTAAGATATTTATGTTATTCATCCCAGAATACCATCAAGGAAGCGTCTGATTAATTGAGTATGTTTATCTTACCATCATGGAGTGAGTCTGCAGTATTATCAAAAAACAAAAACTGAGAGACTGAAAGTAAAGAATAACTGAGGAAACGTTTCCAAGATGCTCTGAACAACCTACGAAAACTGCTGCTATATTAAAGCCACAAATTAATAAGCTGAAATAAATTTAAATTTTTTTTTTAATTGAGCTTTTCCATTTTATTTAACCTCACTTTGTTATAGCTTGTTTAAAATATTTTGGCTGCTGTAACACAGTAATTTTCTAACATTTGGGATAAACAAAGCCCATCTTATCTTTTTCTTTTGGTATGCAGATATAATTAGACTTTCTTTGCACATTTATAGGAGTGTGTGTATTTCACCTGAAGCCACAGCATGGCAGGGTGAGGAGGCGGAGCAGGGCCAGCAGCACCCTGAGGGGCAATAGGGTGAAGACGTACAGAAAGGCATCCACACACAGGAAGAAGCCGAAGATCATCAGCTGGAAAAGTCACAACAACATCTCCAAGTCAAACTGCGAGTGTGAAGATTAAACAGTGATCGATGATCATTAGGAAAGAAAGACAAATGGGAATATGGAGATAAAGAAGGGCACAAACAAATTTGAATGATTATTATAAAATAGAATAAGATAATGTTTTAAAAACCCAACAAGATTTCATCTTTAAATTTCTGTCTTTTAAGAAGTGGAAGAAAAGGTAAGGAGGAGCTATAACCCCCATATGTGACAGAGAAGAGAGAGGAAAACGTACACCTAACCCTTTATTATGCAGCAGACACATACCTTTACAGTTTCCCATATGTGAAGAGCCATTACATCATCATTCTCAAAGGAATGTTTTACAAGAAATGCACTGAAATGCATCTCACATCTTTTTCCTGCTTCTAGCAGGAAAAACAGCAAGGCAGCGACTACTGGCAGAACCTGGTGGGAGGATTTGTTTCTCATTGGTCGATTCCGTCTGTCTGCCTCTTGAGCTACCCTGAAGGTGGTTAGTTTGTTTCACATAGTGGAGTCACTGAGGCATTTTGTGGCTACACACATTCCTCTCTTTCACCCCCCGCCCCTCCCCAAACAGAAAAACCAATAAGAAACATGTTAGTCTGGGCTTGTTAGGACACGCAGCTGCTGAGAAGGGGTACTCTCAACTCTGAAATAAAAAAATAAAGACCTTTACACATGAGGCTGTGTGTAACTGTGTGGGCATTGCTCTAATTTAAGCTTTAGTTTTGAACGGGTTAAATGATCTATTCTGAAGAAATACAAGTCAATTCGAGATGTCATTAAAAATGTATGATTCCTGGAAAAAAGTCAACAAAATGTTGAGCTGCTGTGGTAAAGATGAAATCAGGTTTTATGTTCCAACACTGCCACCTGGTGACTAATGAGAAGAACAACAAAAACACCAAAAAATACTAGTGTCAGTTTGTGAACTAACGTAGCATTCTTACATTTGTGTGTCTACCTAATAAATATTTTAATTATCAATAGTTTTTTATTATTCAAAATAGTTTTCATTTTGCATATTAACATTTATATATCATAAAATCAGTCAAATCTGAGAA
Source organism: Cichlasoma orientale (assembly GCA_034780415.1). Lineage (NCBI taxonomy): Eukaryota > Metazoa > Chordata > Actinopteri > Cichliformes > Cichlidae > Cichlasoma > Cichlasoma orientale. The sequence goes on from JAVDPK010001688.1 coordinate 203,692, forward strand.
AGGTTCCCACCTCAACCCTTCACAATTAGCTGGGCTTTTCCATACAATGAATACTATGAACTTTTGAAAAGTTACAGGCCCTCTACGTACATACATTTGGTGCTTTTTAATTCATGTAATATATTCTTTCATTTTTGATCCCTTGTAACTTCATAGAGGGTTAACAGAGCTTTAATATGTTTTTCAGCCTTAAAAAGGTTCATGTGGATAGCTCTTGTACTTAAAAAGTTAAGAGGGCTCATAAAGCCTGAAAAAAATAAATAAATAATGTGAACTTAAAAGTATCAAAGCTAAATTAGGTAATTGTGAGGGGGTCAGGTGGGGTGCATTGATTTTTCATTGAATGACCCATGGCCACATGCCAATAAAACAACATTTATTATGATATTAAATGCAGTTTATGCTAATAATATCTGCACAATTACAATAAGCTAATTTTGGTTCATGTACTTGATAAGTTACCATAGCATTTGATTGGAGTTATTTAATTTGCCAACCAAAGAGTAAGTTCAGGAGCAGTGCAGAACATGACTGAGGTTTAAGAAGTGTTGTGGTGACCCATAAAGGGAGCAGCTAGAAGGAGGAGGAGGAGTGTCTCCATATGAAGCAGGCTAGGAGGCTGATTGCTTGTAAAATAATCACATGCTTTTTGTTTGCTGCTGGGAACGACAGCAGACAGAGAAAATAGGGCAGATGAGTTCAGGGCTGTTAATATACATTACCTTCTCGAGCTCCTTGGGAATACGCATGCATGTGTAAACTCTCTCCCTGCGTTCAGTGTACTTTGCCTCATTGTGCTCCAGGAAGTAACCTCTGGTGAGCTCGGTGCAAATGAAACGTGTCAACGACGGATCTGGAACAACGTGAGAGCAACAGTGTTATGACTAAACCATTGTCTGCAACAATTACAGCTGTCAACACAATGAGAACTCCAACAGTCACCCTGAAAAGTGAAAGAGGAGGAAACTTCTCTGCATGATGAGAACTAAAAAGTGAAGGTTTAATGATCGCTTTAGTGCCGTTTGCTTGTTTGATTTAATGCAATCTGAATAAAGGCTTGAAAACCTGATACCGTCTGTCTGTGATGGACTCTCCAAAGAATAGCTCTTAAAAAAATGACCATCTATGGCTACACACAATGAGTCTAGCGCTGCAACTACAGTAACACTTCTATCATTATTAGGAATGCGCTCAATATTTTACTAATAATCTTCTGTCACTGTGCAATTAATTTAAATATAAATTAGTTACAGTTATGGCTTCCAACAATCAGATAATTGTGATAAAGCAATTATTTTTCTGGGTTCTTTTTTGCAGTGCTGCTCTTGTTTTCTTTCCTTTTAATCTTCATCAAATGCTTTATGTTTCAGCAGTTGTGATCTTAACACTCCAAAACAACATGATTTTAATTATTTCAATTGTTGAGCAGCTCTAATCTTATTTGCTTAAGCAGTGGCTCTATGAAATATCAGAAAACTATGAAAAATATCTACCATGACTTCTGTCAGCCTATCACAATAAAAATGAAGAGGTTTGTGTGTAGAATATGGAAATATCTGTTGTTTAATCTGTCTTTAAATCTTATCCATTATTGTGGACATATGCAGTGGCTTATCTAAGCCGCAGTGTATTAATTCATCAGCGTTTGCCTAATTAGACCCACCCCCTGTACTTAGATCAATTCATAATGCTCAAATGAAATAAAGATGAAAAGGGAGCACGCCAGACCGAATAATTAAGCGGCATATTTTATTTTGAACCACTATGGGCCACCTCAGTATTTCGTCTAAGTCACCAATATTGAAAGCTGTATTTTTGGCATACTATGCTGACAACAAAGTTTAGCCAAATATTGACCAACTTGAAACAAATGACTGTTTACATCAGTGAATGCCCTGCCAAGTATTTGCTTGATTAATAGTTGGTTAATAGTATCTCTGTTAGGATATTAGGAGTTTTTCTGAGCTCAAAAGATGCCTTTGGGTGATGACTACACATGTAAGCACAAGCGGCTGGCATATAATTCAGGCAAAGTCTGTGAATTTTGCTGCTATTTCTATCTATTAAAACCCCACTTAAAAATGTTTAGCCTTTTTTTTTATTTGAGCCCTTGGGGGGGGGGGGTGCTTAAATGTTATGTATGCTGAAAATAAACTTGGTTTTTTATGCAAATGTCTTGATTTATTTATTTATCCACCTAACAGTCCGGAACTACTTTCACCTGGGGGGTTTACTATTGTAAAGGAAGCTTAAAATAGTCACAGTGCCACAGCAGAAACCACACCCCACTCTCATTTATTTTTATTTATTACCAAAATACTGCTGCTGCTGTCAAAAATATCAAAACTGAATGCTCTCTTTGTATGTATGGGATCAGGTGTTTTCTGTTACAGCTCTTAAAATCCCCTCTAAATGCCAAGGGTTAAAGACGCCCAATTATGGCAAAAATTATGGCGACAATTGTTTTGGCCAGTACTGAGATTATGAATTTGCATTTTCAACAGTGGATTTACTTGAATTTCAATGTTAATTCACCTGATAATAAGTAAATATGACAGAAAGAGAAGACATGTGATCGGAATTAAACCGGCCACGGCCTGGCAAGGAGTCAATTTGGGCTTATAAGGAGCCACTGTCAAACGTAATCTTGTATTAATAATTGCTGTAAGCCAAAGGTTACAGGTTACAGAACCCGATCGATGACAGGTCCTGCAATATGTGGTGTGAGATAACGCACCGAGAAACCTAAAGCAGATGCGGAAGCAAGTTATGGAGCCATGCAAACTAACTGAAGACACAACTACACTATCCAGATGATGCGCGAGAGGATCCTGAGCTAATTTCCACGAATTATTGTCCCGTTTCAGGTTTTAGTTGTGCAACAGACGCTAGCACTGACTGTAAACAAGCGTCGAGTCTGCTTATACAAACTACAGACGTTACTGACGAGGCTTCTCTCACCTTAAACACGAGTCTTATATTTAAAACGTCGTGTTTACGAAGCCGCCATGGCAGCACTAATGCATGCAACCCCCCCAAAAAAATAAAAAACAAGTTCACCACATTTAGGACGCCTAACGGTAAATTAGCTGTACGTCCGCTGGGGAGACCCGACGCTTACCTGCTGAGAGCTCCCGTTGCTCCCTCCTGACAGCGCTTATGTCGTAAAATCCCAACGTTTCTGGCAGTTCCGGGGTTATGCCGACTTTACCCGACTTGTGCAAACCCTCCCATGGTCTTTTTTGCCTTTTCTTCAGCTCAAGTTCGGCTTCTTTCTCGTCTGACAGCTCGGTCCCCGACAGGTCCGCCATCTTTACTTTGGCCCGCCGCGTCGCACTGTGCAACGTCATCACCGTGTAGGTAACGATGTACGACGTCACGGTGATAAAGGCAGATTCAACTGTTTTTAATATTAATATTTATTAATTTTACTCAGCTGCGATACGTGTAAAACCCTAAATATGTACCAATTAATTACAAATAATTTATTAGAATAAAATCATAAAATTTAAAGGGCAATTGAAGAGTGCACTCTACATGTAGGCTACAGTAATTAATAATATTTCAAAAAGAAAGTCTTCACATACCTTTTCTTGCAATCCCTTTCCCCAGACTGCCCACTTCCTATCAGGAGTAAATTACTTAAATGAGTACCTGCTTACGAAAATGGTTTCCTAAAATGTTTCTGCTGACCAATTAGTCAGCTAATCGACTAATTAACTACCTGCTTGGTGAAAACCTTTAATCTCAAGAGGCTTTTTATTTTATTTTAACAGACAACAAGATAATATGGTAAAATAAAAATGTGTCTCTAACCCTAGGCAGGATGTTGTTTTAACAGTACAGTTATCATTAGTGCATAATAATAATAATACTAGTATATATATATATATATATATAAAGAAATTTACTTTATATATAAAGAAATTAAATTAACATGTATATTGTATGCATAGACATGGTTGAATATTAGAAAAAAATTTTCTTCCCTGCATCACAATTTTTCTTATCGGTTAAAGACTTTCCAATGAATCTAGTTTTTGGGTCACGAAAGAGTTAACTTTTTCTTTTAAAGGGTAAGGCAAATATTTTGGACAGTGTTCTTTCTACAGTGGTGTAGCACAGAGGCAGAAAACAATGAAAACCTAATTGAATATGTTGCAGTACCCAACATCCTCCGCTTGGAGCCGCCAAAGTTCCATCAAATCGTCCTGAATTTAAAGTCTACCCAACAACAGTACTGAGGCGTCCTCCTGCTGACTTACATGGTTAAGTTTGGTACGAACGGTATATTCACGAGTTATAGTTCCGGGTTTATCCAGCTTACGTAACTCAGGTGTCGTTTCAACGGGACACCTACATATTAATATTTTTAATAGAACCTACAAGGATATCTTAAAATAACTAGACTGAATGTTCAGTGTTCAAAATGCTGATACAGTATATATATAAAAAAATTGCTATGCAAACTGTGTGACTCATGAACATTTGCCTGACATTTAGCTGCTTATCGAGTAAGTAAATAACATCCATGTCTTTGTGGTCCTTGTGCAGCCAATTTACCTTAAAGGCAGCTATGATTAAATAACAACTCTATGCTGATATTGTGAGATACCAACATAACATGAACAGGACATTCCTAGAGATATTTCATCCTCAGTTATTATTCATGTACTTACATTTCCCAGAATGCATTTTATGGGGAGGTGGTGTATGAACATGCAGTTAAGGGTCTTAATATTAAGTGTATGTATGAGGCATATGTATTTCAGTTGACCTCTCTAATGATTTGACATCTATGATCATAGTTGAACCTTAATATTTAAAATTATGCTGCACTGCATTCTGAACCTCTGTAGCAGACATCTCCCAGTATGCTCATTAAAGGTCATCAGAAAACCACTCTGTGAAGAAGGTGTTTTTGGTAGATGACAGAGTCATTTTCTGCTATTATATTCTATTGTGGATGCAGGGAGTATGAAGAAACATGGGTTGCTTTGGCTACTAATCAGCAATAATAAGAAAATTGGCATAAAATAACAATTATGGCCCAAAAATCTAATTCTCTTTCATTTAAATATGCAGCTGGAAATGTAATTGTGCCTTCATCCTCCTGTCTTTTGTCCCCAAACAATTTTGTTTTCTCCAACCTGTGAAAAAGACCTTCAAATGCTAAAAAATAACAAACAAAAAAAACAACAACACAGAATTTCTACAATGACGATTTATCAGCTTGATCTGCTGAATTCCTCCAATGTTATAAAAATGTCTTTTAAATAATTTAGACAAACGAACATAAACTTAAACACACACACACACACACACACACACAAACTCAGACACTGGAAAACTTCCAGCTGTGCACACACATCGAGCATAACCAAGTCAAATTCAACTCCTTTGTAAGCACGGTTTATTGGCACACATAATGGTAAAGCATACATACCAGACATCAGATATGACACTGAACACCTCTGCTATATAATGTACAAATGGTGTCTAATAATACTAGGCTCAAACATATTTAGAAACGTGTTAGCTTCCTTACAAATGCACAAATAAATACCCATAAGATCCAATTGTATAAAGACATCTATCATTGTCTTCTTGCCCATTTTCAAACAAAAGTCCAACAAAAGAGATCAGGGATATACTGTAGTATCAATTCAATTAAAGATTAAAGAACAAGTGTGAACACAAACACAGGGATCTCGAAGCGTTTCTGTTGGGTGGATGGGATTTCTTGTCTTTAAAATGTTAAGATTGTGGGTTTTTTTCCCTACAATATGTCACAGAGTACACACCAAATATGATCATGTGACCGTGTGGCCGTTAGTAACGTTGTGGCTTTGGTTCTCCACTAGCTAGAGAGGGCGTTAAGGGTTCTGACAGAGGCAAACCAGCATCCATCCAAACCACCCAACAGAAATCTGAACCTCCTGTACAAAACAAAACAGCTGCCATGTCCAAACTGCTTTCAGTGGCTGATTTACAGTGGACAAAATAGATTCCACCTCTATTTACAGAGCTACAAACCTTGTTACAGTGTTCCCAAACTGATGAACCCAAAAGGAAACTCCAACTGATGTGTATTATAAAGCACATATATCAAACAAAAATAAAATTCCTATAAAATCATGCAGGAAAAGGCTTTAGTATCAGTTTGAGAGTAGGTCGTTAAAGGGAAAGAAGTCCAATTTTCCAGGAAGAAAAAAAGAAAAAAAAAAGAAAAGAAATCAACAATAACGCATCAACGTGTGTCGGCAAAGTTCACATACTGATCTGCAAAATTACAACGTGATTGCAAAAGGATTCTGAGAGAAGCGAAATACCAATAGACTACAAACACAATCAAACTGGTTTGCATGAAATCACAATCTGTGACGACCGCGGTAATGTGGAAAAACAATCCTAGGACACGAGTTTCCCTTGTTTCAAAGGAGTCCATAGCAGTAGAGAACTTTTATTTCCCCTTAATTGGAAATGGAAATAAACAGCAACAGCAGAAACAAACCAACAGCCGACTGAATTTCCAATAAAAATGCAATTGCCTCAAACAATATTTCATTTGTCTCCAATGCGGTTAGATGCTTCCATTGGCCGTTAAAAAAACACTATGCTTTCTTGAGCTTGCTTTTTTTTTTCTATTTTTTATTTTTTTTAAACATTTTGTTGTTTTTGCTCTTCTTCTTTTCTCCCCACTGTCTACCATCAGCAGGATGACTTGTGACCTGGAGGTCAACCAATCACATCTGTGGTATTCCACTAGATGAGAGGTTTGTAGCTGAGGGTCCAACGAGGAGAATTTGATCCCCAATTTTCCACTGCATTCTTGGAAAGGAAAAAAAAAAGGAAAGAAAGAAAGAAAGAAAGAAAGAAAGAAAGAAAGAAAGAAAGAAAAGAAAAAAGAAATCCCACGCCTTGTTATTTTTACATTATAGTTGCATACAATCTGTATGCATTTCTTGTCTGTGGATATTGCTGTGCAATGCTGCCAGTTCTCAGTGTTCTCCTAGATGTTACAGTGATTCAGAGAAGAAGAAAATATCCAGGACGGACATACAGTATTTTGGCTGGACATGCCGGCGGTGAGTTTGCAGACAGAGGGGGGGGTTTTGATTCAGTACAATGTTATGAGGCGTAGAAGCACTGCCCTCAGGGGAAGTGAGGGGGGGGAGGTTAAAAAGTCCAGTCCACATGGAGTCAAGGATCTGTTGTTTTTTTTTCCCTTCTTTTGTTTTACTGTGAGGGTTGAGGCGCCGTGCTCTCGGGCTTGCTATCCTGGGCGGCGGGGGCTTTGCTGCTCCAAGGGGCATTGTTGCCCAGAGCTGGGGAGCTATTAAAGTCGTCTTCGTCATCCAGGCCGTTGGTGGCATCATACTGCGTGTTCTCCAGACGGGTGATCAAACGCTCATCCTCGTCCCCAAACTCGCCGCCCATCAGGGTCGGCTCGCCCACTACCATCACGTCCTTGAGAAAGAGA
>JAVDPK010001688.1:211547-222269 GCA_034780415.1 Cichlasoma orientale
AAACACCCCCCCCCCCCCCCCAATTTGTTAATTTCACTCATTTACATTCTTTAGAGCAGACTCTAACTAGTTTTGAAATCTGGCATACAAATATAATTAACTTTTACACATGCAGCCATGAAATGTTTTTGGTTTTGTGCAGGACTGGCTGTATTTAGCCCTGGGCTGATTCAGAATTAATATGCTAAAGTGAGTGAGAAATCACCAGAGAAGAAATTAATGCATATCTGTTTCATCTAATTCTCAGACCAATGCACCATCTGAATATCAAATGAACGCCGATCCACCCGAAAAGACCTTATAATAACGTTTTCATTACTTCAAATAAATGATTATGTAGGTTGTCCATTTCGCGCAATTAGAATTTAATCAACGGCATTTTAAAGCGGAGGGTTGAAAATGAAAGAAAGAGGTCACGAAAACAAGCCTTTACTTGACGAGACTTTATCGTCTTTCCTCTGAAGAAGCCATAGCCAGTTGCTCTATGATGGGGAGACGTACAGTGTGTGTGCGCATCAGTGTTTTTTGGACATCGGTGTATCCAGTCATCCAATTTGTATGGTCTATCCCTCTTTAAGTACCCCACGCAAATGAAACCTTCCCATACAGATAGCAGGTTCCCCCCCGCGCTCCGTACCCATACCAATCAATACTCATCATGTAAGACATATTTCACAGAGACGGCCCTCTCGCACAGGGTCAAGGAAGTAAAGGAGAGAGATTTATCCATTATCCAGTGATATCCGTAACTCCTGTGATGTGAAGGAATCTGGATGGGGAGGGACGCCCCCATGTGTGAGCTTGTGTTACTAAGTTGATCTGCACTCTGCAGACACACAATCACTGGAGTATAATTGGTGAATCATTGTGAACACAACGATCAATGGGTTCTGAATCACGGCTTTATTTATTTGCGCATCTTTGTTAGTCTTTGTATCTCATCTGGCGTTGGCTGCCTAAGCCGCCCCCCCCCCCCACGCCCACCCCCCACTCCAACTGGCGAGCCCCAATGACTCCCAATCGTAACCTGGGAAGGAGCTGTACAGTTAAATGGAGCGCATGCTTCACTGGCCATGTGTGTCAACGCTGCCCTGCTTAAGAGATCCTCCTCTCCTCAGCCATCTCTTCTGCAACACACATACGCAAAAGACCAACGCCGCACTGGCACACAAACCCAGATAAGCCTACTGTACAATCGCACACCTGAACATCAACACACTCACTTGAATGCAGATTAATCCTGTGTGTGATGTACACAACACCCACAAGCCTCGCGCAGCAGACCCGAATCACACAGAGCGCAGAGCAAACACACGATCGCACTCGACGAGCGCCGATGTAAACACAAATAAATCTAGACAACTTAGCACACCCCACACCACCCACTTAAAACACACACAATCTTTGATGGGAAGCACCAACGAGGAGAGGCAGTTTATTTATCCAAGCCATCCCCAAAACCCCCCCAGCGACCACTTCTACACCCCACTATGCCTTAATCAGGCTAATTAATTTAGGTGAGCTTTTCAACTAAATGACAATATCCACACTGATTTGTCAATTTGCATAGCTAATTAAGTCATTAGCTAAAAACGTGCTGATTGCCAACAAGCCTTGCATTCACCATCTGTTCCTATGAGGAGGCCTGTCAACCTACCTCTGGCCAATTCTGGGCACCCCCCCTAAAAAAAGAATAAATAAATCAAAAATAAAAAAAACCCTCCAATGATAACAGCTGGTAGCTAGTCTGAGACCGGGGAGCGCTAATTGTGAGCTAATTAATAGTGTCTACTTGTCTACTCATCTCGTTAAGAGTTAGCTTTCGCACTAGCTAAGCTGCGAGGCTTTGAATAGGCCGATGCAGCGATGAACGCCTCCCCGCTCCCTCCATTCACTGAGCAGTGTCATTAGCATATTTTTACAGAGATTAGCTGTAAGGAGCACAGAGAACATATTTGCTCCTCGGGCCTCCAAAACAACAAGTGGGAATTTGGCGGGATAGTGATGGCAACAGGATAAGAAGGCACAACTGTCCCTTAAAGCAGCAAAGATAAGAAAACAGCATGAAGACAACAATGTTAACCAGTACATTACTCTGTTTGTGCTTTCATCATTTTATTTAAAAAACCCAAACAGGAATAAATATCACATTTCTTGGGGATTATTTTCAGTGGCAGATAAATACACACTCGGGTCACCAGTGTGAATATATGAAGTGTTTATTATAACTGCCAAGTCTTGGACTCATAGATACTTTACAGTGCCTCACTTCACAGTTGGTCTTTTCATGTGTGCAATTCTGTTATCAGACGAGTGGAATTATTAAGCAACACGGCCAACTTCAAAATTGTCAGGCAAGTCTTAAACATACATGTCTGTGGCTGTAAACAATGAAAAAAGCATGTGTTTGCCGCTGCCGCCTGAGCACATGTTGTCTCTGACTCCAAATTCCTTCCTCAGTCTAGAACCCTGAACGTAATTCTGGCGGCTCTCTTGTTTATATACAGCTGGTTAAGAGTTTGCTCAACACTGTGTCTTCTGTTCGCTCCCTGTGTGCCAGTCTCACAATGAGAATTAACCGGGAAATGCTGCTAGAGAGGCTCGCTGGGTAGAAGAAGCAACACTCCGCAAAACTTAATTTGAACCACTAGAGGTCAGTGTTGCTCATTCCATGAGCACACCACCAACGCGCCACCACCTTCCTTCCCCCACACCTCCTCTTCTCCAGCCGCTGGTAACCCCCCCTTCCCCTTGTGAGGGTCCACTCCTTATTGTTATTGGGCTCACGTAGGCTTGTGTTCAGCCACAAACGAACAACTTCTCAGACAAAGACAGCAGGCGCACAACATATGTAACCAGCATGTTACCAGCCACGCTGCCAGTCTTTAAGAGGCGTGTGAATGCACGGCATGAGTGGTGCGGCTAGTGTGTGTGTGTGTGTGTGTGTGTGTGTGGGTGGGAAAGAGGTGGTGGTGGTGGTGGTGGGGAGGATGGGGGCAGTGATGGAGCAGAGGGTGTGCATGAGAGGGAGGAAGGGGCTGGGGGTGGAGGGTGGAGGGTGTATACAGATATCGGTAATAATGAGAGCTGGCACAGAGCCACCCTGCCTTCTAGAGAGAAAACAATTTGCGCGTGCTTTGTGTATATGTGTGTGAGACGTGCATTATGTCCGAGATGGAGGGAAGGAAGTAAAAGAGGAGAGCGAGGGCAACAGAAGTAAAAAGACGGCTAACCACAGGACATAACATGGAGGGTCAGTACGGTGCGAGTGTGTGTGTGGAGGTGACCCAGAGTTTGTTCCTTATTGAAGAGTAAATTCAGAAAAACAAGAAGAAAAGCAGCGTATAAACAAGCGAGAGGCAGCCAGTCGATCCAGCATTAAAATGATTCAACCTAATGGGATGTAAAGTTCTACAATGCCCCTTTATTAAACCCTGTATCCCACAAATGACTTGCATTCCCTTCAATTTCTTGTTAATTACCGAATTTGCCATAATGCAAAACATGCTCACTGAGGACCTTTCTTTCTTTATCATATCCACTTTTGGAACATAATATCTCTACTAGTTTTAAAGAACACAAACTTTTTTTGTGGTTATATTTTGCCAACTTAAAGGACTTGGTCAAAGTTGGAAAAAGATTATGATCTTGGTCAAATATTGAAAAAGTCCAAAGTGATATGAACCGCCGCGCTGCATGTTTACTTTATTAAAACTGCACTGAAACCACAGGTTTTTTTTTCTGAAGTGCTTTTGCTGCCTAAACCTAACCGCAGACACTCTCCAGTGTCCTGCACTTTATACATCACTCTGTGTGCAGTGCTTACACGCATGAGTTTACTACACTGCAGAAAATATCTCTAAGAAACACAATCAAGATTTTTATGTTTTCTTTCAAAGCAAATTAGTAGTATATAAACACATTTTCCGGGAGACCTGCTTGTTGTTCTGCACACACTATATAGAAAGATTTTAGAACCCTCACATTTCCCATTAAGCGGCATTAGTCGTGTATACAAGACAGCCACACATTAACGCTAACCGGCGACATTTTAATGTCAATAAATTCCTTTTATGTTTGGAATTGGCTTCACTCTCAATGGCACTGAAATGTGCGTTCAGAAACAGCGCACCAGCGTGGCTACAGAACAGTAAATTGGATGTTGTAGTGTAAATATAATACAGTGTGTGCATAATGAGCAGTGCGTGGAATGACAGCACAGCCTCTGCAGACTCTCACAATGGCATCGAATCCTCGAGGGGAGTGCCAAGCATGTGGTGTGATACTCAGCTGTTTAAGAGGCTATTTAACCTCTAACTGTGTCAAGTGGCCTTTTATGGAGACCTGCAGCTAAATCAGGCATTCATACACAATTGTAATTAGTTTTGCATAAAGTAAAGGTGTTCAGTGTTGATCTGAATGCTGTTTACTTTGGACTTTTTTGATACAAGTTTCACATTTATAATGTAAAAATTGACGACTCTGCTGCCAGATGAGATTCATTAATAACATACCTATTTACACATGCAATAACTGGGTTATAGCTTACATTTTTTTCCTTTCATTTTACACATTTGTTCTATTTATAGTCATTTAATTTGCAGGCGACTTCTCAGTGTTTCTGTTATTTTCCATTTACTGTTATTTAAAGTTTGTTGTTCAGCTGCTTTATAAAAGAAAAAAGGTTCAAAAACAAGTGAGTCAAGTGTTTGTATTAAAAAAAAATACTGCTCAATACATCTGTACAGAATATGGATATTGGCATCGGCTTCAATAATCCCACATCTGCTGGACTCCAAGGATTCGAAGAAGAAAGCTCATTCAAAGGCCAGCAATCGGTATCCTGAAGTTTTCCCTGGACTGTGTTTGTTTATATCTGACATGCTCTTTCACAGCAGCGTTACATTCATGTGAGTGCAAGCGGAGCTAGCCACCAGTCCTCTGGACAGTTGCGAGTTCCGGTTCTTGCTCAAGGGCATTTAAAGTGTAGTGGCTGAGAGAGGGCAGAGTGTCACTTACCCCACCCACATTTTCCCATTTGGTCCTGATATTCAAACCTTTTTTTTTTCTTAAACCTCCAGGCTACAGCCACTTGGTTGAGCACCGGGGTCAGCGGGGTCTTTTCGAGCATGCATATTCCGACAAGCATAAAGTTTACTCTGAGATACTGTATACTCGAAGAAAATTAAACATGCAGCTACAGCATGGGATGCTTCCCACTGCAAAGCGGCAGCAGAAAACTTTCATTCACCGTTTTTTTTGTTCTTGCTTGTTCTTCATAAACCTGCTTTTCCACTCTATTTTATGTATTTTCTCTTTATCTTTTGGGGACAGATGTTTTCATTCACATCCCACCGGGTTTCTTTGTCTCAAAACACAGGTTTTAGTTCCTTTGTTGCCCTCTCCTTCTGGATTTGTCCCCTCATTTGTGCAAATAATTTAAGCCTAATAGCTGCAATAGCATTTGGAATTTCCTGTGCCTGCTTGTAACCCCATAAACTTGCATGTGGAGACTTAGAAAACAAAAAAAAAGAGGAGGGAAAGTGGAGCTGATGCTTACAGGTACCTGACTGGAGAGGCTGAAGTTGGTGGCGGGGCTGCGTTTCTTGCTGGCAGTGGTGCCCACGCTGCTGTTGGCGCTGCTGGCTGAGTTCTTCCGTTTCCTCCTCTTCGTGGTTGTCTGTCGGGCAGGCTCAGCTTTGGCGCGACCAGCAAAGGGAAACAGAGGCAATGCCAAGAACATAATGCATACAGACGGAGACAAGGTGTAGGGGTGTGTGCGGCGTGTATACGTGCGTGAGGTCAAAGAGTTAAAGCTCTGTCAAAGCCAGATGCACCAAAACATGGATGTTCAAAAAGTCTGTGTACATGCAAGCATGCAGAAAGAGCACACACAGAGACGTGCTGCACAAATTCTACAGTAATCCATGTTTTGTTTTCTTCAGAGCTGAAACCACACAAGTGTTAACATCTCCCAAGACATGCACTAGTAAGAAAGACCCCCCCCCCCTTTTTTTTTTTTTTGCATAAATGCTCAACAATGGACCCTGATGCTCATCGTAATGTAAATTTGTTAATGATTTCGGCAAAGCACCCAGTGCGGTGTTCCTCAATAGCATGAACCAGATTAAAACTGCTCTAGTGAGGCAGAAAGCCCATCTGTGTTTGTCTCACTAAATATGCTTTTATGTATGCATTCTTGCACATTCGTCTGAATTGCTGAGCATGGCTGTGTTATAGTTTTAATCACTCTGCGTTAGAACGGTTTAACATGCATCATCTAACCTGCATCTCCTTTTCATTCAGTGCAGGTATGAGGACCGTGTTATCGACATGCAGTTGAGCATCCATGAAAAACTTGCACACAAAAACGTATTTCAATGCATGGCAGTGAGCACCGGGGTGCCACTTTCATATAAGACTACAGACGATTGACGGTGTAAGAGAGAAGATACCTTTTTTGTGATTTGTGGGAAATATTTCCGTTTTGAAGTTCTGTGGGTGTCCAGCTGAAACCGGAGCCAAAATCAGTTTCATTTTACTCGGGAGATTGAATAATTTCTTAAACAATTTAAGACAGAAGGAGACCAGAGACGACAACATGGAAAAGGGAGAGAAATAATTGAACATTCAATGCTATGCAGATGCTACTTAACACCACTGGGCAACTTAATAGAGATATATTATTCTACTTAGGACCCATACATGAAAGTGCAATTAAATCATGAAACCGTTATTATTAAAAAAGATATAAAACACTGGCACAGGTTAAATAGAGATCTTAGTGTTTCTAGTATTAACAAAATAATTTATGTAGCGCATAATTTATGAATACAAGATTTTGCAAATCCTGCCAACATTTGTTAGAAAACATTATTCCTTTTAATCTCGAGAGAGAGAAGAAAACACTGCTGTGATCTTCAAACAGATGTCTGAAAATGAAATACATTTTTCGAGGTTCTTACTAATCACACCAAGGGAGATGCTTTCATATTCAGTTATAACAACCATCGGCTCGTGATACAAACAAAACTGAAACTATAAATCAGAGGCAAAACAAGAGGAATTTTTATCAGCCTTTCTTCTCTTTTGATTCCTGACTTTGACAGACGTGTGCGCAAAAAAGAAAATCCAAAAAACAAAAAAAATAACGGGCCCATTGTCAGAGACAATCATTTCTGTTATCCGACTGGTTTCCTCCGATGCCGAACCAGTGACGCACTAAAATCGCTTCCATTTCCACCAAAAGGACTTATCAGAGCATAAACGCGCCCGTGGCTTCCTTCCTGGCTAAATCCCAACCAGTTTCCAAGCTGGAGAAGAATTGCAGGAAAAGGAGAATAACACGCTACCAATAAGGAAAACCCCAATTCCAGCTAAACTGCAGAGCTCGGGCAACCGTGATGTCAAAATACAGGCAGATGGTAACGCGCGCTGAGAGGATCCCTGACCTCAAGGAGGAATCGGACTTCATTTTTCACACGGTGGTTCAGAGCCAGGATTCCCACATAAACGCTGCTAAACCCAATAACACAATAAACATGCATGCATATACAGCCTATGATAACTCTTTAACAGCCACAGGGGATTTCATATCAAACTGTATTTTTCTTCCATGAGTACAATTAACTATCAATACAGGGGTCTTTATTTTTCCCCAAGACTTTATATTCATAAAATGCTCTCTATGTTTTTTTTCTCTCTGTTTTCTTTTTTCTTTTCTTTGAAGAACGTCGTCGACGCTGGGGAGCCGCCGGCCAGGGAGCTGGATCTACTAGTTTGATTACACCCAGCACTCTTAATTAAAGTTACACAGGTCTGAGTCAAAGGCTTTTTGACTGGTGTTGGTTTTTAAAGACATCTCGTCACGCCTCGCTAAGCATTGCTGTAATTTGCAGCCACTCCGATGTGTCCAAAAAAAAAAAACCTCAGCTTACTCCTTCTCTCCAGCTTAAGAACCGCACAGCCAATTTAAGCCTGGTACTTTTCAGAAACCACCCTGCAAACATCAATCATAGAAAGCTAAGAGGCTCGTTAAGATTGGCAAGGCTGAGATTCAAGAGGCAACCCTGAATTCTGATTAATTTCATATACCTGACAGGCAAAACATATTTAAGGGATTAAGACATATAATGGCAAATTTGGGAACATAAATGATGCAATGAAAACACATTCTGAGCAAAAATATTCATATTCCCACACGGGGAGTGATGGGATGGAATTAAAAGCTGTTAAAAGGATAGCAGAGAACTTAAAAGCTCGGCAGAGGAAACAATTAGATCTTGGGCCTGGATCCGAACGTTCAAGAAAACGTTGTCATTATCCAATGTAGCTAATGCCGTTTGGGACATCAAATGTTCACTTTCAATTAATTATTATTACATGAACTGCATAGCAAAGCACACTTATCCGAAAAAACATTCTTCTAAACCTGTGTGAGTTATTTGTTTGACGGGGAGTTACCTGGTGGGGCTACCATTCTCTGCCATTTTTGGAATAGGCATGTCTTGAGACAGTCCCGGGGGCTGAGGTTGTAGGTCTTGTGCCTTGACATGAGCTCCTGCATGGGCTCCAGGATGACACACAACTGCAGACACAACAGGAGACAAAGCGCACGTTCGGTTAGAGGTGACAGACAACGTCCTCTTCGCGCCGCCGCCGCTGCTCTTATTAAGGTAAAGCGCAACAAAGAACATAAAAATGCTGAGTTTGTTGCCTAATTAATCACACACAGACTGACTGCGAGCTATCCATTAGGCAGTAAATCTAGTCTTTATGGACACTATTAATAAAGCGCCTTTAGAAAACAGGTTTACTGTCAGAAAGTGTTTCAGTGAGGACCAGAAGAAGACAGAAAGAATAACGTTCAGGGTGATGCATTTTAATATAAGCAGCCTTTGTTGAGCTGTTTACAATTCCTAGCAAAAACATATTCATGCACACAAACGTGGACATATATTTGTCTGAGTGTTTCTGCTGTACACGCAGCCAACTCACAGAACGAGCCACGGTTCCCACACCGTCCTCCAACAACACTCTACTCCTAAAGAGACCTCAGTCCAGTATTCACTTTGGAGAAAACTGTAAATCTGTGGTGATCTGCTGCAAGAGGAACCAGGGGTCATCGTGTTATTTTAAATACATCAGGATAAGCTTATCCAGATAACATCTGGATAACATTACAAGTTGGTCAGCCCAACTTGTTCGGCAGCAGTAACCATCCAGATGCTCGTTGGTGGAGCTGGAGGCGAGCCATTGGCCAGTTGCGGGCCTGCCTGCATTAAACCAATCACAGGGAAATACTGGGATCAAACTCCAGGCAGCTTGCCTGGTTCATATCCTCTAACCGAATAAAACTGTTCTGTTTTTCTGACTCACTTTTGTCTGTCTTGGAAAAATTGAGCATTAAACATTCTGCAACATCCATCCATTTTTTTTAACCGCTTATCCAACTTAAGGTCACGGGGAGGCCGAATCCTATCTCAGCTGACATCAGGCAAAAGGCAGGTTAAACCCCGCACAGGTCACCGGTCAATCACAGGGCTAACAAAGAGAGACAGAGAACCGCTTATGCTCACATTCATACCTACGGCCAATTATGACTGAGCAATTTTACTGACTGTGGATGCTGGAGGTCCAGGAGGAAACCACACAGACACAGGAAGAACAAGTAAACTGAAATGACCCCGGCCCTCCAGGAGGGTCTATCTAATCTTTATTATGTAACACAAATAATCATTCATTTGTCAAATTTTAGCTCCAATTGTCAAAAAGGTCTTTGTGGGGTAATGTGTTGTGCAAAAATCTGACTGGCTGTCAAATATGTGTTATTAGTTGTCAGTGTTTGGACCACAAGCTTTTTTCTTTTTTTTAAATTTTATTCTAAACTCTTAATTTAAACGTCTACACCACTGAGTGGGAGTCAAAGGCAGCAATATGTTGTTTCAGTATTTTTGGTTGTTGTTTAGTTATCAGAACCAGCTGACTTGCAGGCGCTGTGTGCCATCGATTCCCTCTGGTGGTCGTGCAGGTTGCAGCCACATGTTACAGATCTCACTGCATTTAAGAACATGAAATTGTCTTACAAAGTGAAATAGATGATCTCCCGACACCGGCTGCAATTAGATTCTGACCTTATATTACATTCTGGCCTGAAAAATCTGTCCCGCGGAACAACTTGAGGCTTCTTCGAAACCAAAACACTTAATTGCCATCTCGCGCACGTAAAAGTCGTTTTCCGATCAAGACCCGCGTCAGCACAGTGGTTCAATTCGCTCTCTGAAACTGTCAAACTGTTGTTTGAGTTAGGGCGTCATACATGGTGGCTAAGGTCTGGAGTACGATAACTTTTTGTTTAAAGAACAATCGTGGACGCGGTTAAAAGAAAACACAGTAAGTGGGGAATAGAAAAAACATTATAAGAGACAGACATGGCACTAAAAGTTTCATAAATAAAAACATCTGTTTCCTGTGCCAGTTGTGTTGTTGCTGGAATACAGAGAAAACAATCACAACAAGAAACACTTTGAAGGCAGCTCACTCTGCGCAGTATTTAGTTTTAAGGGATGTATATATATATATATATATATATATATATATTTATATATATAGTTTTCTTTGTTCTTTTTGAATGTACTCTAAGAAGTGTGTGATGCAGTAAAAATCAGATAATGTCTTTTGTCCTCTCTCTCTCCCCTCAGCCCCAACCAGTCGCAGCAGATG
>JAVDPK010001688.1:237111-249027 GCA_034780415.1 Cichlasoma orientale
TATATATATATATGTTGCAGAGTATTTTAAACACAAGAATAGTATAATATAATAGTAAGAATAGTATTTCATTGGGATCCGTGGCTTTGCCATTAAGAGGCAACTGCAGTGCTGCCAGTTTGAGTGCTGTGATATCCCCCCTCTTTCTATGCCAGTGTTCCCTCACTGTCTCTGCTGGCTTCCATTAGGGGCTGAAATGCATATAGTCTCATGGACACTGGTGAGAGAAGTACACAGTGAATGAAATGTAATGAAGAAACTTGTAAACATGTGTTAGAGTAATCTAAATGAAAGTTTTACTGTACAATAAAGGGTACAACCCTCTTTCCACAAAAGTTGTAACTATAAAGAAAGCAATGATTTGTGAATTGTTTAAACACCATATTTAATAGAAGATAGTAAAATGAAAACAAATATTGAAAGTGAGAAAATTCATTAAAATAAACAAAACAAAAGCATCCCAATTAAAGATGGTAGAAGGGAGCAGTACAGCACTCCATAACCAGTTTTCAATGTAAAATTGCAAAAAAAAAAAAAAAAAAAGCTGATTTCATCATTTACAGTACAGAACGTCATAAAATGTTTCAGAGAAATCCCTGTGCGCAAGAGACAAGGCTCTAAGGCTACAGATCCTCAAGTGGTACTGCATTAAAAATGGATGCAGAGCTGTAGTGTAGCTCTGAAAACTAACAGTCAAAACGGCCCCCTATGAGCAAGCACTTGGCGACAGTGGGAAGGAAAAACTCCCTTTTAGCAGGAAGAAACCTCCAGCAGAACCAGGCTCAGTCATCTGCTGCGACTGGTTGGGACATTACGCTCATTATCTACACGCAGCTCAAAGCCAGCTTCAGTGAAGGTATGGCGGTGCATTAGTGTACATGCCACTAACAATATGAACAATTGTGAAGGCCTCATTAATTTTTAATTGTATACAATGGATAAATTTTTGAACAACATATGCTGGCACACAGAAGAATTACAGAATTACCACTGTTGTGTATTTGTGACTTGTTTAACAGGCCATACACTGAACACCAACTAGGTTCTATTCTTGAATGTGCTGCAGCTGTAATGCTATTGATGGATGAATGGCTCTACCTTGTTAGAGAGCAAAAACCCATCCATCTATCCATCCATCCATCCATCCATCCATCCATCCATTCATCCATCCATCCATCCATCCATCCAGCCATCCAGCAGTGAGAATCTCTGGCGGACCTCTCCCCAGCCACCTCCTGCAGCTCTTCTGGAGGGAACACTGAGGTGCTCCCAAGCCAGCATCTCCTTGGTCTGCCCCGGGGCCTCTTTCCAGTACAATATGCCAGAAACACCTCACCTAGGAAGCATCCTAATCAGATGCCTGAACCACCTCAGAGGAGTAGCATCTCCCGAATGGCTGGGCTCCTCACCCTATCTTTAAGGGAAAATCCAACCACCCTTTGGAGGAAGCTCATTTCCGCTGCTTGAGCTCACGGTCATATGTGACAGCAGGAAAGTAGATTAACAAGTAAACTAACAGTTTCGCTTTCACATTCAGCTCTCGCTTCATTGCAACATGGTATGGTGGTGCATTAGTGCATGTCACTGGTACTGTGAACATTTGTGAAGGCACCATTAATGCTCAGTGATATAGAGTATACAAATTTTGGAACATATGCTGGCACACAGAAAATGTTTTGTTTTGTTTTTCAGAGAATTTCTCGCCTACTATAGCAAGACTACACATATTTCAGCAGTATGGATCTATAATAATGCTGCATCCATTTAAACTGGGAAGACAGAAATCCTGATCTCTCAATCAGCACCCCGTCAACTTGGATACACCACTCGCAAAATTGAAACAACCACACAAACCCCAACTTTGAGAATCATCTTATCTGCGGGTAAAACCAAATTCAGCACACCTAAGATCTTGGAAATAATTCAACAGATCAATCAAAACATCCATATTGTTTTTCTGACTAATACGAATTGAACACAGTCAAATCGGGCGTGTCGTCAGTCCCAACCACAACATCCAACTTCCAAGGTAAAAAGAACCCGGCATAAAAGAGTCCAGGCGGGTAAATGAACAGACCAAACCTCTCACCCACTGAAAATATTTGATGCACTATGAAACAGAATGCATCAGATCTAGAGGAGCTGCAATCCATTATCAAATGAGAATGGACAAAACAAACCCACAGCAACTGGTTTCCTCAGTTCCCAAACCCTTACATACTGCAGTATTGTTAGAAGAAGAGGTAATGTGACACAGTGGTACACGTACTACTGCACCAACTATTTTTAATTGGGTTGCTGGTATCCCATTAAAAAAAACAAAACAAAAAAAACCATAAAGTTTCTCAGATTTAACATTTTCGTCCGGCTTTTTGGGGACATATTTTCACAGCTACAGTAACCGTAACCATTAGTAACTATTAACTCTTCATTGTTTAATTTGTGTTTTATATATATAACACAATTATGAGAAATGTATGGTAGAAACTACTGGCCACATTCAAGGCAAAGCATACATTGTTATAACACATCAGCTAGTCAATTTCTCAGCAAGAAAAAAAAATCCACTCAGGGAATTAAATTTACTTCAGCTGAGATCACTGTGTCACGAACTCGCCTTTTGCACTTCGCTCACCTCCCAGCATGCACAAACCCCCAGCTGGGCACCGGTAACAAGGGCCATGCCCTCGGAGCTAACACAGGCTGGTCAGGGAAAGTGAGGCCTGCCAGGAGTGAATAGAGGTGCTGGGATACCTGGGGTGGCTCGGAGGTTGGGAGATTTTGGTCAAATTGGCACCCTGCGTCACCTTGTCAACACCTCGCTGTTTTCTGAGCCCGCCACAGAGCGCCCACCAGCACCTGGGGAAAACCACCCACTCCAGAGTCCCGCTAGCCCAACCCATGTGTTAGTCTGTAGCACCCTGCCAGATTAGCATTGGCACAAAGGTAGGGGAAGAGAGAACAAATGAATACATTAAACTGTACTGAGCTGCTTCAAATCCTGCTGCCTGTTTTTTTTTTCTTCAAAGACCGTCCACAGTATGATCAAATTTAATGATTAAACAATATCTGATGAATGTAATAATTTATTTATTGTTGCATTCGTTAGTATTTTTTTTATAGTATTTCACAACTATGTGATAAGCACAATACTACATTTAGGCTTTCAGATAAATATAATTATAAGAAATGTACATTAAGTTATGTCTCAGCTGATATCAGTGCTTTGACAGCTCGCTGTTTTTACAGCAACACTAAATACTCTCTGGGTCATCTTGTCCAGATGCAGAGCACTCACAAAAGTACTGGAGTGAACAATGGACAGTGTCTGAAACACACTGCGAACCAACTATCTGAACAAACCCCCATGCAGGAGCCATGCATTTTAACCATCTTACCTGGGGGTGAAGCCAAATTTAGCACACCTAAAATTCTGGAAATACTGCATGACTGCATGGGAAAAGTGTACCTTAAGAACGAAGGAAAAAAACTGTTCAACCTAGAAGCCTGCGCGCACTTCACTCAACTATTTTATTATTTAGATTTGTAATATTGAGCAAACCTGGAAGTTTGTTTAATACAGCAACTGCTGGATTCACTGGAGCACACTAGAAACCTAAGGGGGCAAACCACGGACCACTATATCAGTAGTTTGTGTTTGACAAGGAATATTTGGTTTCTCTGTTATCTATCGACTATTTAGTCTACAATAAAATGAAAAAAATGCCTCCTGAAAAAGATCCGTTCTGATCATCTCACTCTTTCATTTCTCGCCCTTTTCTGACTTCACTTTAGTGACTTCTCATCAATTATATTTCTAACTGCAGTGTTTTTATTTCTGTTTGGAAAGACGGCCAAAACTATGAAAATAAGGAGCACATTTTAATAAAGCAGAATTATTCTTTCATTGTGCTCAAAATTAGAAATTTTGAAAGACAGAGAGAAGCAGCAGCAGCAGCAGCAGCGGGAAAGGAGAGAGACAGATATAAGCAGAGAGAGCGAGAGGGAGAGCAAGAGAGCGAGTTGGGAGCTGGGGATGATTTCTCTAGGGATGAAGGATGCGCGCGCACGTGCGTGTGTGCGTCTGTGTATGTGCGTGTGCGTGTGTGTTGAGGGTGCAGGGGTGGGGGGTGGTGGGGTGGGTGAGTAGAGAGCAAAGGGAGAATGAGCGAGCAAGCAAGCCAGGGAGGAGGATGAGAGAGAGGGAGGAGGAGGGGGTGGGGGGTGGAGAGGGATGGTGGGGAGGAGGGTGATGGTGGTGGTGGTGGTGGTGGTGGTGGTAGAGGAAAGTGAGGCGAGGCAGAGCTGATTGAGATTCGGGCCTCCAGAGCTGCAGGCTCGCTGCTGCTGCTGGGAGCTCAGGGAGAACACGCTCAGTTATTGGAATTTTTTTTCTAATGAATTAATTCTTCTCATCCAATTTAGGTGAAGATGAAAAGAGAGCAGCGCTGCGAGCATCAAATTTAGCTTTTTGTTGACCAGGCCGGGGCAGTTCTGTTCCTGTTCTGTATGGTTAATATCGGACACTTGTAATATATTAGGGGGGGGGGGGTTGTGGTGTTATTCTTTTTGAGAAGTCTTGTTTACAGAAACCACATTACAACAACATAAAAAGATATTTCCCGTGTGTGTTATCGGGATTGTTTCATACTCATTTACTAATATGATAACACAAAGAGACCCCCTCAACCTACACCCAACCTCCACCCAACCACCAACCACTACAAAATCAGCTTCCCCTTAAATATACTGAGATTACCTCATATGACCCCTCAATACAAACCTACATGTAGGCAGTCATGCATGTAAATAGCATTAACACACAAGCAATTAAAGCAGGTTTCTTAATTGCATGGGGGGGTCATTTTTGAAAACAGGTAGGGTGACACAGGTGGGGTGTATGTTTATACACCCCACCTGTGCAAACATAGCTTTTTATTTATAGATCGGACTCTCAAAATATAGCTCCTTCTAGGGGATATACAGTATGCAGGTGTTTAAGTCACTGAGTTAATTTTTTTGCATCAACATCCCCTTTCTTCCCGTAAAACACTACTTTCATGGTGTGCTTAACTGCTTGATGCGATCGACTTTTTGCAGGTAGAGCAAGCGCTGGTGGGATTGTGATGGCCTCGGTGAAACAGGTGTAACCAAAAAATGAGGCATGTCTTGGTCACTTTAAACTACATCTGACGCCCCGCAAGAGTCTTGCTGCAAGACGCTGAGGTGGAGTGATGTAAAAGTCAAGAGTTCTGACTTGACAGTTCAGGCTGGGATCGAACTGCAAAAAAAAAAAGAAAAAAAAAAAGACCTGCATTTGCTTTAAGGTGCCTGCACACTGTGGGATTTTAGCAGTCTTGTTAGTTCACTGCAAACCACACTGTGCAACATGGATCTAATAAACTTGTGCAGCACGTCAAGTTTGATGCATGCAGGCTGTATGACGATAATACGTACTGAATGATAGCCAGGACACACATCTGTTATTTCTCGGCTGTTTGTTTCCAGGCTGCATCCTTATTGTTGCAGTCATGATAACAGCTGGAGGACACATCATACAAACAAGGCTGCTGCTGCCACAACTCAACTAGTTTCTTCTTTGTTGGAGTCCAAACATTTTGTTTTCTCCATTTTACTGCCACTTATTCCATTTGTGCCTCGAGAAGTTGGCCAGTGCATCATATCATGCTGCATTCCTGCTGGTTGGTTAGCAGACGCAGCAGTCACACTGTGAGACGTTCATCCTAAATTTCTGACACTGTCAGCGTTTGAGCTGTTAAACCAGCATAAAACAGCCAACTTTGAACTTCTCCTTGTGATGCAGGAACATCGCTTCGGAGCCACTACAAAAGATGTAATCACAATTCGTTCACATCCATCATCTTTCGTCTGGGCCAGCTCAAAATTGTAGTGCATACCTGGCTTAAGGGCCGCATGTGAAAGTGGTCCAAATCAAAACATCACATTCTATATAATTTGTGTTATTTGCTCTGTCGTGAAAAACAAATCTGAGTTAAAATGAGCCCCAAAGAAGAATCAGCTTTAGGCCAGTCCTGTCTGCAGTCTGAATAAAGCACCAGATATGTCTGATGACTTATTTTGAAATCACAGGATTGGAAAAAACACATTATTTTATCCGATCCTATGTGATTTGGGGCTCCTAGCTAACACGCTGGTGGCTAGTGAAGAGCCCCAGTGGTACAGTGAAATGATAAGTCATTTGGGCGCCAATCTTTATGCCCAGTTATGTTTAATGTTTTCTCTCTAAAGGTGGGACAGGGAGGGTGGAAGACAGTAAAGATGAAATCAGCTCGATTAAATTTAAAACACTCAATATTATATTTTGTCTAAATTAAAAATACATATTTAGTTGATTATTAACCTCTAACATAGCATTCACTGTGATTTTAATTATATTTTCTTAACAACGTTGTAATGCAGAGCCCGAAATCTACACAAATTTGTTGATATTTTCTATAAGTTACACTTTTACGCAAAACTACTTGACATTACATTATCAGCTTTTAATGCACTCAAACAATACATGACACTATTGTATGTAACTTAGCATAAAAAAATCGATGTGAAACAATTTGAAGAACTTAACGACCTAACGACTAAATGCAACATTAAAAAGGCAAACATTAAAAGGCAAATCAATGCCCTATTATTAGGAAAAATTACTGAAAGCCAATAAAGTCTGTGAAATTGTAAAGTCTACTTGCTCTGAAAGCTCAGAAAATCTATGCCCAGTAGCACATTTTGTTTATTTCTTTTTTTTTTTCTAAATAATTATTTTTTAGAAAATAATTTGTTTAATTCGCCCTTTAGCCCAACAGCCTCTGGCAGGTCACAAAGTTTAATTTTGTACTTTGCACAGTACACACACTGACACACACACACATACACACACACACACACCCAAGAGTGAGTGCACGCTGTCAAGTCCTGAAAACAAGAGGGCGTATAGCTGTTTAATGTCAGAACAATCCGGTCTGGTGGTTCAGCTCAGGGTTCATGGTACAGGGAACATGGAATCCCTTTAGCTCGGCTGCTCTGCGCTGACAAGGTATCTGGCCTCAGATTCATTTAGACAGTCAGCAGAAGAACACTAAGAGTCAGCGAGCCATCTGGATCAGACTGTGGTGAAGCAGATATTCACTCCAGCTCACAGGGGATTTCTCTCCCTGAAGACAAAAGCAGATGAGCTCATCTTTAGTGCTTTCAGAAGACCTTGGTGTCAGGTTCGGATTATTTCACCTCCGCAATTTGTGTTTCCTCTTACTGCGAACTAAACCTTGCTCTTCAAAAATCTTTCTCCATGTCCCCCTAGCAATGTCTTTGGAGCATCTGGAGGTTTAGGAATCAGTCATTAATATGAGAAATACCAGTGGATTCTGAGGCCTAGGAGAAGTGAAGAGGGTAAATATGAACACGTGTGACATTTATCTTGGTGCAAATATCTGGCCTGAGAAAATGCATGTAAGGCACATGTTTAAGCAGGTGTTAGAGAGGTAATATTTCACATTTAACACATCTGCACTGAAACAGGACAGAAGTGCAGAATATCTCCTAAAAAGTAAACAGAAAAAAAAAAAGCTGAAACTAAAACTTTATGAATCAACTGATAGTGAAAATAATTTGGAGACTCAAAAAAAGTGTATTCACTGCTGAAGTCATCTTTCAGGGGGATTTGTTATGCTCAGTATGCGCCATATTGTTTTCTAGGGCTGGGCCTTGGTTAACTAAAGTGTCTAAATGTGTCTAAAAGTTTACAATGTATGCAAACTAAGCTGATAACACATAAATTTATCACATAATTAAGTCCATGACGTAAACATGTTTCCATGTATAACAGTAAAGCCACCAGATGTGACTTCAAAACACAGGTACGACATGAAAGTGGGGGGAAAAAAAAAAAAAAAAAGAAGAAGTTAAAAAAAAAAGTGTAAATGAATTTGATCTTTAACCAGTTAAACGCCTCGCCTGGCCCATTATCATAGCCTGTGATCAATTATTCATGGTGAGAGAAGCTCAGGGGTCAGGTGTTACCTTTGTAAACATTGGCTTCCCGTGCTGGGTGACCATGGTGCACTGATCACAGTCCAGGGTGATGCAGGAGTTGTGGAACGACTCCTTGGAGTGTTTGAGGATGTAGTGGAGCTCGGTGACCCCTCCCTCAAAGACCGTGCTGAAATAACGGGGGATCAGCGTCCGGCCGATTGCTGCGGGGAAACAATAGAGAAGACTGAAAAATACAGTCAGAGGCCAGAAATGAAACGACAAGGAGTGGAGATAGTGAGAATATACAGCTACTACTGCAGCCTACAATGCTATCGCTCCTATCACCCTGTCTATGCTTCTATTTGTATCATTTGTAGACTACTCTTATACTGTGTGTACAGGCTGTAACTGCAGAATAATTTTTTGCTACTACTTTCAATATATGTACATTAGCTTCTACAGATACCAGAAGCGCTCTATTTCCTAAAAGAAATAATTGGCCTGTTTGTTTCTTGCCATGAGGTAGATGAGAAGATTGATGTCACTTTTAACTCTGTCAGTTACTGAGCTGGAGCAGTGAGACAATTAGCTTAACTTAGCATAAATACTTGAACCAGCAGGAAGCAGGAATCCTGGCTGTGTGCAAAGTTCAAAAGCTCTTAAACCACAAATTAGGTTACCATTTTAACTACACACTTATGTTTGCATACAGATTAAACAAATCGGATACAGTCTATTAATTACTGAACTTCAGAAGGGCATTTAGTGTTGGTTTTTGGGGCATCTTTGCCTTTACTTTGGCGGGGACACTGGGGGACAGAGAGAGTGCAGGGAAATGACACGCAACACATGCTGCCAGGCCGGCATTCAAATGGGATCCACTGCTTGGAGCATATGGAGGGTTGCGTACGCCTTGACCATCGGCCATCATGGTTTGAGCCATCAGGTCTCAAACTATGTTTGAACTTTGAACAGCGCCAGCTTGGATGGTTTGCTTCAAAACTTCACAGTAAACTGAGCCAATCAACCCGCGGCCGAGCACACGTACAGAAATGACAATGCTGGGATCAAATTTGGGATCAAACTGAAGATTTATGCTGCTGAAGTTTTGTGTCTGTATTTATTTAAAGATAACTGAAGCACGGATATCAGATATTCATTACATTACTCATGACAAGCCGGGCTACAATAATGCAGTTCTGTGAAAAAGTATGTACACCCTTACAGCTTCCATAGGAATTGAAAGGGGCAGCAGCAGAAAGGTGACACTAATAAACACGATTAATTGATCATCAGGAAGTGTGAACACTCTATAAAAGCAGAATTATCCCCAAACAATTATTTTTGTTTTTCATGAGAAGAAAGAATTTATTTATATTTTAAATTTCTCTCTAGTGGATGGTTTGGTGTCATTTGCCTTATGCAGTTCATAGCAGCTCACATATCTCGTCTATGAGATTTTTTCCCCCCAAAAAAACGATGCTCGTCTTTTTAAACGGAGGTTAATTATTTTTTCATTTGAATTAGTAGTGTGTTGTTTTCTGGATACAAACCAAGTGAACCGGTGATCCTTCAGCCTTTGTGCATTAAGTGCATGTGTCCAGTATATTTATAACAATTTAACTTTGTTATATATTTTCACATTGAACAATTATGGTGCATTAACCAGCTGCTGCACAAGCTGACTTCCAATCTGCTGAGATTTGAGCTTCCAAATGTCTTTTCCATACATGCAGTTTACATGTGAACTCCGTAACAGGGCACTTTAACCTTTGTAAATGTAAATGGACTTTAGCCTTTACCAGCTTTGAATGCATGCAAGCAAAGCATGCATTTGTTCATATGCAGTCTCACTGTACCTGAAAGGCACCTGAACAATAATCCTATAAAAAACATTTTCAATATTTTAGCAGTATATGCACTCTTGAATATATGCTGCCGAGCATCAGCTCTCTTTGTGGATTGTGGTCAATCTATGAATCCAGGCGGTGCATTATATAGTTTAACACAAATTATTGATTGTCCGGAGATGCAGCGATTCGCTGCCTCCTGACTGGACTGACTTCTATTCTCCTTCGAAGCAATATCAGAATCCCTCGCTCTTCGATTGAGCCTGATTGATTGATTGAGTCTGATTTTTCCTTTAAGCAAGTGTCAAATAAATCTTCCAGTGCGTTGTGGTCAGTTCAATACTTCCAGCAATCTGAACACT
The DNA here is from genome assembly GCA_034780415.1 of Cichlasoma orientale. Lineage (NCBI taxonomy): Eukaryota > Metazoa > Chordata > Actinopteri > Cichliformes > Cichlidae > Cichlasoma > Cichlasoma orientale. Next base: position 247,328 of record JAVDPK010001688.1, read on the forward strand.
GAGGATTATCTTCAAACAGCAGACAACATCATAAATTTTCAGCTCACCTCTTCCAAGTTCAGCACTTTATATAATACACCGAGTTTTGAATATTCCCCACATGAGTGATACTGCTCAAGACTTTCACAGACTTTTCAGAATAATAAGCTTCCATGACTTAGTTTGGTATTAAACTGAATTATTAAGATGGACAACTTCTGCGGTGCAAACTTTCCACAGAAGCCTAAAGAGACAATGAACAGGCTGCATGATGAAAACTGGAGGAGGAGTCACGGAGGGAGAAAGTGTCTTCAGTGTTTTATAGCCCTCAGGCTTTGTCTGGTTTCTATCTCCTCTGTGTTAGCGGGCTTCAAGGAGAAGACTGGATAATACAGTGCGTGAGGCTTACATTTCCCATTACATTACAGATGCACTGTGAAGGCATGCAAGATACAGATTCCTCAATATTTTGGTGTATTTTATAGTGTGCAATCATGCCCTGGAATGCATTTACTTCTGTGCATCTGAGTAATTTGTTAATTGTGTGCTCTTAGTTTATTTGGCTGAAATAAAAATGAAATTTCACAGGAGCTTCTCTGGCAAAACGAACCGTCCTTATCAGCAACACATTCACACCAAAACTTCAGCTCTGCAGCTTAGGGGTCCTTTTGTCTCAGAGCTTCTACCTCTGCAACATCAGGAAAAATCCCACTCCACCTCCAGACTAAGAACCTAAAATCCTGCTACAGGTCCGTTTCCATCAAAATACACTGCAGTAAGTCAGGGTTTCCAAAAAAAAATTGGCTCTCCTTCCAGTATCAGTGTTTAATAATTTTTGAGAACGCTTTGACTCAACATTCAAAACAATCTTCACAAGACATCACTTTTACCATCACGGAAAATCAAAGCGGTTAACATTTACAATGCGGCAAAGTGGAGCAACTGCCGATAGCAGCTGCATCAAAACCAAAAAAGATTAATTAAGATTGTTGTTGATCCAGTAATCTTTAATAAACTAATCTTTCACTTCTAAGAAAAGCACAATTACAGTCAATACTTCATGACAGAGTTTCTCAAGATGCATACTTTTGCAGGACGTGGAAACAGCTTCGTTTCAGCGCTTGGAAGAAATAATCTCAGTGAAAAACGAAATATTAATACATGGGATTTACTGAAATTATAAAGTAAGACTGTCCTCATTGCACAACTTAATATTGAGATCAGGCATTCAGCACACCACCAGCAGAGAATAGCTGCATCAAACAGCCTTCACTTTCACTTGGGACAAAAATTGCAGCCTCTTCTTGTAACTGCAGAGCTCAATATTGCAGTTTCGGTCACTTCTTGAGCAGCTGTGTAGACGCAATCTGCCGAATGACTCATGCCATCTTCAAAAACACGTTCCCCCTCATAGCCCCTTCTTCTCTGTCTTTTCTTTTTCTAGCTATAGATTTTCTGTTATTACTTATTTTCACCACTGCCCTCCTTCAAACCTATGTACACATCCATGCCTGAGAGCTGCTCTGCAACCACTGGCTTCATCCAAACATCACCGTGCAGTTCCACTTGAGCAACTTGACTTGCTCAAGGGCACAGCCAGTAGTTACTGGAGGGGAAAGTTCTCATCCGCACAAATGCACGGGGAATCTGAACCAGCAACTGGTCCTGAACTGGCAATTTTTCTTTTCTGCTGGCTACAAACTTTACTCAAGTGCCACTTC
>JAVDPK010001688.1:251407-263725 GCA_034780415.1 Cichlasoma orientale
GGGTAGAAGGATTGGGACAGAAAAATGAGCAAGGGATGAAAAAGAGAGCGAAACAGTGAGAGAGGGAGAAGAAACTAGGAGGGAAGATGAAAAAAATAAGTGCTTGTCAATGAGGAAAAGAAGACTCACTGAGGGGTAATAGGAGGGAGAGACAGCAAGATGGGGTGAGACAGAGAAACAGAGGGAGACGGGGGGTGGGGGGGGGGGTTGGGGGTGCTCAGGTGATACGCAGATCTGCTTCTTGCACACCTCACCAAACCATGCAGGAGTTTTGGTTGTGTCTCCTCAACCAAAACTGTCCTAATAAAACCCAGTGTGCATAGCCTGGAGTGACAGAGTGATAGATAAGCATGTAATGGTAGCCATGCTAGCAAGTCTTGGATCATTTCAAGCACAGCGGTCTTGTGTTTCTCCTCAGATGGGTTCAAGACTAAGGCTCAAATATTTTCTGGGCTCCCTTCCTCAATATTTACATTGTAGGCAAACACTTTAGCCGAGCCGCTGCAAGTCAGCAGACCTAATTGTTAAGCTCGAGGGTTCTTTAAAGGACATCTTCAATGGACGTGCCAGGTAAATCCGTTTTGTAGTTTATACAGTTTGCTTTGATCTGCTATATTTTAATGTGCTTGCGTTGTTTTCCATTTCACCACAAGTTTGGTAGCAGGCATGAAAGCAGATATGCTACCTGTTCGTACCTGTTTAACTGATTTTCTTCATTAAGCAATTAAACATCCAGCTGCTGTACATTTCACTGTGGGTCTCAAACGTGCACACAGAGCAAATTCTGCATCAAACAGACCCAAATTTGATGTCAAATATCTCCTTTGGTGGCTTCGACCACAGTGGCCAAGATCAGGAGCACAATGAGGATGTGAGCACTGCAAATCCATACACCAACATGAGACCATCAATATACAGTTCTACGCGACTGTCCTGAGGTTTCTGCAGGAGGACATTCAGCCCAAAACTCCTTCAAATATAATGTGCAAAAACATGTCATCTGCCCTACTCACCACATTTTACTCCCTGCTACTTGGTCCTTTTCCCCAAAATGAAAATAAAGGTTGCTGTGACACAGTGGAGGAGACTTACAGAGCATCAAAAATATACAAGCACAACTGATCAGAACTGGACAACCAACGAGCGATCAAAGCACAGCGGAGGCTCTGCAGCGATTCACAAGGAGACGACCTTGAAGAGGAAAGCAGCCAAATTTAAATCTGGCATGATTTTGTTTTGGGTTTTTTTTTTAGGCACAGTAGGAGAACGTCTTGACAGCACTTTATTGATCTCTTATTTTTAAGGAGGTAACCAATATAGAGTCACCAAATACACATTAAATGTAAACTGCCAGAATATTCTTAGATTTTTTTTTTTTTTAAACTTTTGGTTGTTCAAGACTGTTACTTTAAAGACGTCACCTTGAACTTTCAAATCTCTTGATTGGCATGTTTAACTTGTTAAATGTCAGAATAAATAAATAAAATCACGTGCATTCATAAGGAAAGAACTCATTAGTCAGAGCATCACCGCAGTTCAAGGTGATTTCTTTAGCCAACAGTCCTGCATTATTCAAAGTTACAGAAGAAATAAAATTTAGATTTGAATTATGTATAACAAAAAAAATAAAATCATTTGAGATACTAGACGTTTGGCAGTTTCACTTAATACACACAAAGAGTCTGTGTGCGCTTTGCTACCACTCAACCTGTAGATGAAAAATTCATCAATAAAAACTCCATTAAGAAAAAAAAACAATTAAAATATGTTAGTCAGAGGATGAAGGGAAAGGCTCACGGGGACGTGAGAGATAAAACCGTGAGCTCTAACATTCACTGCTAGCCTCGTGTTCCAGCCCCCTGTTGAAAATTCTAATATTTATCTTTTAACAGGCAGTCACCAACAGAGCACAAGCTTTACAAACTTCAAATAGCTGCAAAAGACAAGAAAAACTTTCATGGAGCCCAGATGAGATGAAATACATTTGCCAGTCTTATTTATTTTCCCTTCCTCTTCACCTCTCCCTCTCTATTTCTCTCTTGCCTTCTCCTTCATGTGTTTTCTTTTTCCTGCACTGTGCTGATTGGCCCGTCTTCAGTCGCAGGGCACTCCAGAGATACAGATTAGCTGGCGCTTGTTTGGGCGAACACGAAAAGCAGCATATGTCTCTCAAGTAATGTGTACCCAAACATGCAATTTACAAATAATTAACGTGGTGTTAATTAGTCACATTAATTCATGCCACTTTGTTGGGATTGTTTCCCCCCGTTGGTCCCCAGGACTCCTGCCAGCACCGTCAGCCAGCGAGAGCGAGTTCTCTGCTCCAAAGTGAGAGCAGGGCGTCAGAAGAAAGATCCACTGGCTCGAGTACACACGCCGGCGAACACGTTCGCACATAAAAAGCACAAGAGGGCACCTGAACATTCAAAATCACACTCAACAATCAAAAGACAGTGACAAATTAAAAGAAAACGGCGAGGGGAGCTGGTGACTCTGTTATGCTGTAAAGGGCACTTTTCTTTTTTCCCGATGATTTGGATCTGCTTAGAGGGAAGGCTAACCGTAAATCCTACGAAGCTGCTGGCACGAGGGCTCACTGAATGAGTATGAAAATTACGTGAATCATAACTATTTTAAGCAATGGATTCATATGCACTTGGTGCTCCAGAGAGCAGCAGAAAGGTGCATGTATGACTGAGTAAAAATACACATCAGTGTTTGGGTTCATGGTTCTTGACGGAGCATTGCATCCAGTGCAACACTGCGGCTCAGCGATGTGTTTTTAACCATTTTTGGACCACAGCGGGACTCTGTGGCACAGACAGATGAGACACATCACGCTTTGGGTACTGATTGTATTCGTTATTGTAGCTTTTCTTTTTGCGAGAGCAGCTATACTCTTTAAAATCTCTTAAAGCTGGGCTTTTACCACCATGTCCGATGCAGCAGTTTCAGTACAGACACCAAAACGTTTTTTTGACAGATTGCTGCGTAATTTTAAGGTAATTGCATTTTTAGATGGTAACTTAAATAAACTTGAACACTCTGATTTAAAAGTAGACTTTATCGTAGAAAAGTTGATCTAGAGCCTGAATCTGATTGTGGAAACTTCTGCTACATCTTTTTTGTGCGGTTTGGACACTTTTCATTATTAAAAAAAATCTAACTTTGTGAACGGCCATTGCGTGCAAGCAGTTGATACTGTACGCGTGCGTCGCTTGACTTGCGTGGCGTCCACTTTGACTCTCAAACATATGCGGCATATACTGTACACGTGCAGTAATGATGGGCCGATGGAGTGCAGACAAAATGTACACCCACACGCATAAACACGGATAAATGCATGTAAAAATGTAGAGGAGAGCCAGGAAACATACAGTACGTGAACAGCATCATTTATTTTATCCTTACTGAGCAAACAGACCATCCACTGTTCAGTGTTTCATGTTTAAACAAAGGAATAGAAAAGGACTTGCATGCCTTTTGCTCCAAAGTAGCGCATCTTACAGAAAACGACTTTGTGTATTATCCCTCCCACAGTCCAAAGACATGCAGTTAGTGGGGTTAGGTTAATTGGTGATTCTAAATTGCCCGTAGGTGTGAATGTGAGTGTGAATGGTTGTCTGTCTCTCTGTGTTAGGCTTGGAACAGATTGGTGACCTGCACAGGGTGACCCCACCTTTCACCCTATGGCAGCTGGGATAGGCTCCAGCCCTCCCACAACCCTAATTTGGATAAGTGGAAGAAGATGGATGGATGGATGGATGGATGGATGGATGGATGGATGGATGGATGGATGGATGGCTGTCTAATTATTTAGAATAAAATACAAATAACTTCCATCTATTGTAAGCCACTTAAGGCTGGAATCAGCTCCATGCAAAATGCCCCAAAGATTAAATCAATAAAACTTCAAGCTAACAGATAGAGGTCTCTGTGTGAGATGGGTAAGAGCAAATATTGTCAATCTCGAGCCAAAGCAGCCGCAAAATTTCATGCAGAACCAATCACCAAGTATCAATCCCATTTTTTCATCAAGTTGAACCATAGTGGGCTGAAATAGTAATAACTACAAAAGAGAATGTGGCAGATTGTCACTAAACACCCATCATGTGGCAGCGAACACAAGAGGAGTTCTCCTCTAAAAGAAAGTCATTACCTGGATGTCATTACCTAAAGTTCATTGTTCACTATCTGCAAAATACAGATAATCTACTGTTTTAAAGTGTGATCATTCATAGGATTTAAGCTCCGTCTAACCTTTGAAAAGTACAATCATTTTGTGCCTAATTTTGTGCTATCAATCTTTTTTTTTTGTCAGAGGGGTATGTCACTTTTTTCAGTGGCATTATACCCAGACCACTCAGCCATGCCAGCGTTGTTTGTCCAACCTGTCCACTCTAGTTGATGACTAAACGGCATATTGGTGGAGTAGCGCTTGCAGAATGAAGCCAAATTAATAATTGGGGGAGGAGAAAGAGACAAGAAAGTCGGGAGTATTCAGTGGGCGATTATGCAGCAAATGCAGCTCTCCGCAGTGCAGAAAAGAATGGAAATGAGAAGGGGGAGAGCAGGGAGAAATTGTGGATGATCTATAATGTCTGTAGCTTGCAAATATTCATCAGACAGCCACTTCCTTGTTTGAAATGAGCTCAACAGGCAGAGAAAGTCTCTTCGTGGAATGAGAGGTTAGGGTTCAATTCTCTGTGCTGCTCAGTGGAAAGAGGAGGACTCAAACACTTACAGGGTGAGGAGTTCAATCCCCTGTGTGACTTCATGCAAGAGCCAAAGGAACTAACACTACGGGGATTTGGGCACTTTAAATAATCATTTATTTCTGCTACAATCACATATAATTGGTAGCAACAAGATGAAATGTGTGTGTAATTTTAAACAGTACTTGTTGAAGCGCTTCACGTGAAGTACAATATCAGTGTATTTCCACTGGATTACCACAAAATATTCTATTGGCTGACAGATTTCTATTCATCCCAGTTTTTCTTTTTTTCAATTGAGTAAACTTTTTAATCCACCTGTTATCACTTCTCGCGTACAGACTCTTGCTCTGAGCCCCCGGGTACCCCTTCAGCATCATCTTTTAATGTGCGGGGTAGTCTGATGGACTCAAATAGCTCTGTAAGCGAGGGTATGGCAGAGAAGCTTGTTGCAGACGGGAGAAAACTGCCGCGCAAAGTGTAGAAAAAGTCGCGACAATGTGTCTTTTAACTCAAACCACGATCTTTACTAAACCTAACCAAACAGTGGCGGAGAATTCAAAAGTCCAAAGCAAACGTGTGAATAGAGCAGTCCGAGACGGGACTCAAAACTCCTGCTGTTTCATGCTGGAAGTCTTTTTTTCTGTTTCTCTTGTTCCTCATCTAGTAAAATGCTATTTTGGAGAAATATCCTGTACATCAGGGCATCAAGCCTAGCTTAAAATGTAATGCAAAAAGGTCCTGACCAACATCAGTACTTGGTGAGCTACAAGTGAGGATGTGTTGTTTGGTTATTGACAACAAAGGGCATCAAATTATATGCAGTTTAATTATTTATGGTACTAAATATGACTGTTACCACAGATCCATGTACAGCACAGTTTTCTGACCTTCGTGTGGCTCCAAATGACACTGGGAGCATTTCAGGAACAGGGCGTTTAATCTGCACAGGGGCTTTTATTGTGAAAACTGACTGGATTCTCAATTATGTTCCTGTGTCAGACTTCCTCACCTGCTCTGAGCAGCTTTTTTTTTTAAATTCTAAGTTGTCTGATGCTATTTTAGTGTTCTGCTCAATAAAGGAAAAAATAGTAAGAATCAACAATCTGAATAAAAGCATCCAAACAAGGCCGTGATGCAGGACAAGGCCATGCGTACTGCCATCCAAGTATCTTATCAGACTCGAAGAGGGAAAAAAAAGAAACAGATGCAAAATGTAGCCAGTATACAAATATTCCAAAGAAAATGATAGCATAAAAGACCCCACTGACTATTAACATTTATGAGGGAAAAATGTTGTGTTACCTTATGAGCATGCAGAGCAAACATAAGCAGACATTAGGGATCGCAGGCAGGGGGTAATTTATTGAAAGCACTGTACTGTTTGAAGCATGTATTTTCCCAGTGGACTATCTTTACACTTCAGCTGCACACTTTTACATTTTAAGACACACTATCTCCTGAGTGATTTCAACCCCAAGTGGTTAAAATGACAGGGATTTAATGTCTCTCTCGAGGATAATCTCTGGCCTTTCAGTTCCTCAATGATCTCGGTAACCTCAGCCAGACACGCACCTTATAACCCATACATAAGGTTAAGCTAAAGCAAACAGATTATGGGACCTGAAAAACAGAGTAGATCAGCAGACTCACATATCGATTTTTCTCAGCCTGCGACGTGTGTACAGACCAGTGCTCGCTTAGACCTAAGGTATGTGCTGTAATCAATAAGCTAGGCTAAAAATACTATTAAAATTGATTATTACCCCTCGGTGTAAGCTACTGTTGATGATCGGTGAGGGGAAAAGATGCATGGATGAAAACCGAGCTGACATATTGATCCGTGAGCTTAATCGATGGTTGAGGAGAGCCTACACTACTTGCCAAACAAACGTCTGTTTTCATTGACTCATATTTCTATCTAAATGCCCATCATGAGCTACCATTACCATAGTCAACAAGGAGGGGTATTAGATCATTGGCAAACTGATTAAGTCAGCTCAAGTTAACTGTATGTCAAGCTTCTGACAAACAGCATTCTTGTAAAGTGCTTCACAAAGGACAGGAACAGCGAGAAAAAGTGACAACATGCACAAACTTTTAATACTCGCATGCTGATAATACAGAGAAGTGACATTCATAACCATTCAGTTTGCTTTTAGGGCAGCTCGTCACATACGGACAAGTTGGGCGTTTAAATGCACTGGTTGAGTTGAAATTTTTAGTGCGCCAATTTAATGTTGTGATGGGTTGTATTTTTGGAAAAACCACGATATCTAAGCCTAACCAAGTGGTTTGTATTGTATACACTACCAGGCAAACCTTTGACAAAGCAAGTGAGACAAAATGTAAAAAGTAAAAGTCCACAAACACAGACGCAGTTTCTCACAAACATGCGAGTTACCTTCTACTAGTCACTGCTCATGCAAAATAGCTCCATAACCATTCTTCTCCCGAATGATAGATGTCACAACTAAAAAATTAATGCATGACAAGCGGTGGTATAGAAATAGAAGAAGTCAAACCGTCTGTGTAGGTTCTCAGAAGGCAACTGGAAGCTCTCAAGCTCTCAAGACAAGAAGCCAAAACAGGAAACAAAGCAGTTGATGGTGTTTCCCAAGTTTTATAGCAGAACTACAGCAGCAACATCCGTCCGAGCCATCCGAGAATCTCTGTGCTTCTTCAATGGGCTGAAATGCCCGTAAAGGCCAATCTGCTTATACACTCATTTCTCTGCCACTACACCAAGTTACAAAACTGGATAGGTGCTGGATAGATGGCACCAAAACATAGTGCATAACAGCAGTTATGATGCCACAAGGGCAATAAGCATAAACTGCCAATAAAGAAATTTGTAGAGCTTCAGGAGCGTCCTCTCTCTCTCTCTGTGTATGAATCGTCCCGTGCATGTAGCTGTGCGACAGCACAAACCTTCGACACAGCAGCAGTATCTGACACCCTGAGATGAGCACACTGAAATCCAAAGACCAATGGTCAACAAGAGCTGCTGAGGTTTTCTCCAACAACAACTGCACTGAAGTTCCTGGAGACACGCTGAATACTAGAGACTGGAGAACACTGGAGAGTCATTTACTCATCTTCTTGCATCTTGCAAAGTGAACAGTTTCCAGAGCCTTCTGATTTCCATGAATGCCGCTTCCTATTGAAGTGAATGAAAAATAAATACATTGAAGCATTATGGTCTCCACCTCGAGACAGATCCTTCTACCATTCCTTTGTTTCATAAGAAAATCAGAGGAATATGATTCCTTTGCATGGGGAAGATAATTCAAGCACAATGCAGCCTGATCACGTGTGACACACGTCTTTCCCTCTTGTAGCACATATTCGAGCAGCTTTAGCCAAATCCAGAGGTGTCCGTCAAAGTCGCAGTTGTTTTGGTACAAATTTTCTTCCCCGTGTGCTCTGCAGGTATCCTCTTGCTGAGCAGCAAAGTTGGATACATCTCGATCCTTCAGCTAAACCATGCTCTGTAATAACATGTGACTCTTTCTGAAATGATATTATAGCTGGAGTTTTTCCACCTTATGAGAGCAACAGAGTGCATCTTGAAGGCTGGAAGGGTGGGAAAGGAATGTACACACCTGACTTCTGACCAGCACAGTGCAGTTCGAGTCACGTGGGCACCAGAACATCTCTGCTAGTGTTATTTGGGTGTTGTGTGGGTTCAAATACAGTGTGTTTCTACCAGGTTCTGCTACATCTTAAGGCATGAACACCAGCACACATTTCACTTTTCCTCATTGACACAGCCGCCAGGCGTTGCTTAACTTAAATGTAACTAAAGGTTATAACAACAGCTTGCACAGCCGTTTTATGCATATCCATATATTCTGGGTCCTGGAAGAGGACAGTCTCATCTTGGCAGTTGTAAACAGTTTAGAGCACCAGAAAAAAACTATCATGACTAAAGATGCACATTCACTTTGTCTAACTCGGACCGTTAAAGCCTCCTTTTCGCTCTGGCTGAGAGACTTTTCTTCCTCATCTTTTAAGTCTTGTGAACCAAACAATTACTTTTAAGAGTCTGTTTCTGTCTGTTTATGACAGCATATTTATGCTCCAAGGACCAAAAACTTTTAGAGCGCGAGCTTCAGCCGTAGCATTTTGCCAGTAAACAAGTTGTTTATCAGCTGTTGCTGACATTGCTGGTGTTGGCCTTGAAAACTGGACAGACACTGCTCAAGTTCTACTTTACAATTCACTATTACAATATTAAATCTCAGTACATTTTTACTGCATGCCCGGAATCTGCACGGAGGCGATCGCTCCCAATGAGTGTAAAAACCAAACCTCTGGTCTCCTTTTATTTTGTGTAAGCTGGCTTTAATGTTAAATAAAGTTTTTTTTCCCCTTTTATGTTATGCTTCAGACTAAGTAGCTGAGTCTTTTCTGACTGACAGAATGCAGCACTTGACTGCCTTAAATAAAGACAAATATTGTTATGTCTTTTATTTTGTTTCTTTGTTTTCTCTGGTGTACCAAAAAAGTAGCGGATCGTGACTCGACAAGGCTCGTACTGGAGTCGGCGTACTGTTAGACCCCCTCAATTACGTATCCGCAAGAATACAAGCAAGAATACGCTCGATTCTAAATTCAGTCCTTTAATGCGGTAGAGAAAGGGTTAAAACACCCAGCATATATTTGAGAGGAATACTGACACATACACATACTCAGGCGTGCACACATAAAGCGTGCGCGCACCCATACAGACACACACATGCACAAACACAGCCGAATGTGGGAATCACTGCCCAGAACATGAAATATTCATCAGTCATAAAACTTTAATTCTCACTCTCTCTCTCTCTCTCTCTCTCTCTCGCTCGTCATTTTTTGGGGCTGCTGTATTCTATTTAGTGAAGTAAACACTTCCCCAGCTGCTCCTACAAAAAATAAATAAATAAATAAAATAATAATAATAATCATAATCATAATAATAGATTTCATTAAAATTGCCCAAATGCACGAGCCGAAGCGCGTCATTAAGACGCCGCTACATTTCAGATGGAGGAAACCGCTGCTCGTGCAGTTCAAAATCACATTTCAAAAGGGAGAGCTGCCGGGTGGCAAAGCAAGGAGCGGTCCTGGTTTAATACTGTGATGCTGAGTTTTAGAGGTCCCCTGTTATCAAAGATATTGTCACTCAAACCTCGCTTCTCAAACACAGACAAGGGAAGTGTAACTATACCGGTCCCTCAATAGCGTTTATGAAAAGAGAAGAAAATCAGTAGATTTTTTGTACATTATATTTTCACACTTCGGCACTGGCTTTAGCTTCACTTTCAAGCTTCTAGATATTAAACAGCAAAAAGGCAGAACCACCGAGCGTCAAAGTCCGATATGATTGAGAAACAGTTTGGTTAATAAGACGACTCCTGCTTACATTTCATTAAGCTTTTCACCAGTACAGCAGGTCCACTACAGCGCTCAGTGCAATCCAGTGACTGTGTGTTCATAATTATTGCACATTTTCCCTTTTGTTTTATTGTGTGCAGCCAGGGCCCTGCTAAATCAAAAGAAAACGCCAAGCATGACAATCAGTCCAATCCAACTGAAATTTGGCCACGATGCCATTTACAAGAGCAACACAGTCCACCAGGGTCCTCAGTCGACACACACCTTCGCACAGCGTGGCTGCAGGCGGGAACAAAGCCCTTCCCCTCACCAGCTGCAGTAGTTGATGTTCACAACATGGAACAACACTTGAGGAGGAATTTCGAGAGGTCAGTAAAGCTCCCATTTCGACCACACTGAAGTATTAAACAGTAACCATGAATGTTAACCTGGCCAGCACAGACGCTGATGTTAGCCGCTTACCTATTAACCATTACCCGACACAAACCCGGCCTCGGATAATTGGGAGGGTTGCATCAGGAAGTGCATTTAGTGTTGTGGCTATATCTCCTTTTAAAAGATAACATTATTGTGGGACATAGGAGTAAATGTTATCAGTCCTGCACGTTTGCAAAGTTATAGACGGTGTTAAAATAACAAGATAACACAATTATTTGTGTCTAAAAACTTGTGCTTCTTTTAGAGTCCAAGATTGAAGCTGAGAAAAGTCTAGCATCCCCAAGACAGATAAAGTGGCAGCCTAGCGTAACTCTGAGCACCAGAAATCACCAGAAGCACAGCGCTGCCTCAGACAACCTAAAAATGTTGTCTTTTATTGGTTTTTTGGCACTATCTCAAAATATCTGTCATATATACACCTTATAATTATGTGTATATGGACTACCTCAGTTTACAAATAGTGTCACTGTTCGTATTGTTTCAATTCTTATATTAAAAAATTGCCCTTTAATTTTTTTGTAATTTTATGCCCCTGAGCTTTGAGCTTGAAATTCTAGCACTGTGGCGACCCTATTTTCTACTACAACTCTGGATATTCGTACTGAACTCCACCAAAGGTTTGGAATATACTGAGGTTAACACAACTAACAACAGCTCAGACTTCACACTGCTCTAAATATGACATGTCAGTTTTTTCTACACTTTTCTCTGTTTGTCAGCGAAACGTCTCAGACATAAAGCTCCTAGCACACCCACCTGCCGTTTAAGCCATTTGTTTGCGAGAGACGGCCAATCAGAAGAAAGCTGGCTTAAACGGAGGGTGGCCTTAAAGGTACAGAGTGTAAAATATCACCACTAGATGTCAGCAGATTACAGATTGCGGTCAACTGAGTTCAGTTTTCTTGCCCCTCCTAATTCAAATAAATAATCCTATCTATGGTGGCCGTTGTAGGACAAACAAGTCCTCTATTTACCTCAGCTGGTGTCCACGTCTATTTACAATTGAGTCAATTGTTGAATTTTAAGGACAGCTGAGCCTAACATTAGCTGGCATAATGTTAGCTTATAATCAGCTGTTGTTATTGTTTAGCTGGTTCTTTAAATGTGACAATATCGGGAATAAATAAGCGTGTTTATGCACGCGTTCATGTGTTGAGATGAGGCTTGAGGTGAGGAAGAAGAGGATGAGGTGGAGATGATCAAAATATACATATGCACAAATGTTAAATGGCCATACATAGTTTGAAAGAGCTATTTGTGATCTTTGCATTAAAAGTAGCTTGTAAGGAGTACTACATGTGTGTTCGGTCACTAGCCACGTACATAAAATGTGATTAGACAGAACACCGATGTCCATCTCGCCCACTGTATTCAAGATAGTTCAACATGGTGGCTTCCACAAACTGGCACCCACTAGTTAGTGATAGAGGATGAACAAAGCCTAGTGTGAGATAAATAAGGATTATTTTGAGCTGGGAATTATGAAAAGTTACTCTAGTGGTGTCCAAGAATAAAAATATGGCGCTGGAGTTATTTACTCTGAATGAGGAAACAGCTTTATTACAGTTGTGCGGTTGATTGATAGTATTAAAACAACAACAAAACAACAAAAGAGCAAGAAAAATATTTAATCCCAGCAAAGCATATTTGATATTACAGACAACTAGTTTGTCAGGAGACAAGGCTAAGATCCCAGAATAACACACTGAGTGTCATGGTCCTGGGCCGTTGGCCCAGTGTTTGGTGTTTAATTTGTGTCTGCGTCTCTGTTCCTCCTTGTGGCTTC
>JAVDPK010001688.1:263825-301800 GCA_034780415.1 Cichlasoma orientale
AGGTTAGCGGGGAGTTAACTAAGGGAAGCAGAAGCTAATGTGATTCAGTCCTTTCAGTGGCATTATGAAAATCTAAAATGTTTTTGTTTTTAATGTAAGAGCTCCGCAGCATTTTATGAGTGCACAAAAGCAGATGTCTGTTCGTTGTCAATAAGGCAGTGAATCATAATAACAACACATATTAGAGATTCGGTTGATAGAGGAATAAATAATAATGCTGTTTATTCCAAGTAAATAACAAATGGTGCAGACTTATTTGAGCTATTTAGCTTTTTCTCCTTTGTTTTGTTTTTTCATGTGTAGGAGGAAGCATAAATGCAGCATAATGTGTTTATCTAGCTAAAAACGATCTTTAATTTGCCACGTATTTGATAATTGAATCATTAAAATCAACACTGTCAATCAGTACTTTACATCTCATTAACTGAGATTTGAAGCTTCACTGATGGTGCTTTTTTAGCTGCAAAGGAGAATAAACATCCAAACGTTTACAATGTAAGAAGAAGACGAACAAAACTACCAGATGTGGAACAAATTTCTAACATCTGATTTTGCAGCCTGTCCTGTAGTATAATCTGTTTTTAAAAAAAAAAAAAAAAAAAAAAAAAGTGATTAAAACTCAGCTGTGTCACATTTGAAGTCTTGAAGTGACACTGGCTTGTTTTCCCTGATGGAAGATAAATCCAGCAGTAATGGTTCAGATAAGGGCAACATGATGTTCAACACTTCTCTGGTAATTACTGTCAGCCTGTTTCACACACATGCACTGCAAAAATGTTACCAAGTATTTATTCAATTTAGATAGGCTTAATTTTTTAAAGAACCACGAACACGTCTCTCTGACACCAGAAGTGATCATAATTTACAAAATAACCATCATGTTTTATTCAACATGTCCTGAAACTAGCGATGGAGCCCATTAAGTCATAACAAAAGTGTTTAGTGAGGGCACACGGGAAGGGCTGTTTCCCCATAGGCTTCCGTACAACAGGAAGTCTTTTTGCAAGCAGGAGAGTGCGCCCCTGCTGGTCATTTGAAAGAATCCAGGTTTAATTCTGGCTTTGCTGTTCAAACCTGCAAGCTACATCTATCTTTTATTGATGTTTTTGTAAGCTTAGAAGCTGCTCAACAAAACTCCAACATCCCAACAAAGTAGCAAATCGGGACATTCTTGTGAGAATGTCCCGATTTGCTACTTTGTTGCTACAAATGCCAACCTGGAGTATGTAAAGTTGAGCAATGTAGTTTAATAAATATAATAACTTGGATGAATAATAAAAACTGATGATCTTCAGTTGTTAATGGACTAAAGATTTCTGCAGTGGTGAAGGGCGGGGGGGGGGGGGGGGGTGCATTTACCTCTGTGACTATGTCGGCCGTGACTGCTTGTTGCTGACGATGGCCGACCCCAAAAGAAACAAGAGGACAGTCGTCTCTGCTACTCAGTTTCTGATTTAAGCAGACAAATTTCTTGGCTTATGTTATTATTAATGATCAATACAACCTAAAAATTCTTGAAAACAGTGTAAACACCAGAAAAATGTTGCTGGGAAATTGGACTGCATCGCTTTCAGAAACAAGTGAAACTGCCTTTTGCAGCAAAATGGCCAAATCTTTTTGATTCAGCTTCTGAAATTTGACTTAAATTATAATAAATTTAATATCAGTGGAAGAGCTGGAAAAAACAATCTGAAGGTCTTACCTTATCTATTTGCACAAGTTTCTGATATTTTGATATTTTTATGGACCAAATGGTCGCATCAGGAGACTTATCCATTATGAAAATAATCATTATATACAATCTAAATCTCGCTATGTGAAACCGTCACGTGAAAGACGATTTTCACTGACAGAAATCGTCAGGTGTGTTCTTGGTGGCTCATCTTTAATCCTTCTCTGTGAACCTTACAGCTCAGTGCCAACTTGACCTCTACATCATAAGCCTATTCATGTCAATCTGACACGTCGAGCTGATGGGAACAGATCCACTTTGCTCCTGACAGGAACAAGGGATTTGGCCATAATGAACACTCCAGTTTCTCCAGTTCCAAAGTCGAGCCAATGAGTCAGGTCTGTGGGGCCATTTGAATAATGAGAATGAGACTAACTATGTGCAAAAGACACAAGAATCCAATGAATGGCCTGCCAATCACTGTTACTGATTGCTTGTCTATGTGCTGAGGAAGAGTGCGACCAACAGAACCAATGTCAGCAGCAGCAGCAGCAGCAGCAGCTGGAGAGAGGTTTCTGAACGCAGCCCTGTAGCTACTATTATCGCGCCTCTATTAAAATGCTTTTGTTTTCCTTCTGTTTCACCCTCTGTGTTGTAGTTTTACTTACAGTGTTATTTTGTGTCTCCGCTCTCCGCCGCTGAATATTAATGCCCTCTATGCTAATGGCCTTACAGCAGCTGAGGTCGAGCAAGCTCCTCCTCTGAATGTTAATCCGCTGCCTCATTTGCATACGCTTAAGTGTCAAATTCCCCCACAAATCATTGCAGCTGCCTCCGTACGATGAGGTCTGCCCCCCCCCGAGCGACAGCACAGAAACAATGTGGTCACACCGTATGCATAGCATCAAATCCACATCAAAGACTGTTTAGATTGCCAGGTCACAGCGGGTTCACATTGTGTAAAATGAAGGTAATGGGATAGCAGTCAGCCTGGTGCAGAAATACAGCCAGGCAGGTAATAAGTATGAATGGAGCAGGTAATAAGGTTGGGATAGAAGCAGACCCCGAGTCATCTCAGCAGCAGGACTGTTTTAGCTGCAGCACAGTTATCAGTTCAAAGGTGAGCGCTGATCCCAGACAAACACGCGGGGCTGGTTGTGTCGTTAGCTTTTATTCTTCCTTATTTCCATGTGTGCCTCTGAGTGCATGGCGGGTGAAAAGGTTGCTACTGAGAGGGAGGAAAAAAAATACAGTTCCTCGGGATTACAAAGGCAAAGTCTCACCTGCAGATAAAAGTATTTGCTTTGTTAACGAGCCTAATACTCACAACACGGCATATCTGTTATCAGTGTTCACGTTTCAAATCAGAATTCACTGGGAACTGTTTTGAAAATCAATTATTTTCCACATTTTCAATTCGGCTATGCTGTTTTTGTTCATCCTAATCTCAGTGCAATTGGGTTTTTATTTGTTAGTTGAAAAAACATTCAATTTAAACACATCACCGTGGTGGGAAATTTCCCCCCGTCCAGCGTTTTCTGACATTCTATCAACTAAAATCATCATTAATTAACCAAAGAGAGCAGTTTTCATCGTTAGTTTGATCATCGCTGTAGTCCAGCTGAAAGGATCAGCTCAATGATCTGCGAGCTTCAAAAATGAATTCAGCAAATATTCCGATAATCGATGAATTTTCAGCTTTCGAATGAGAGCCGACGCGCTCCTCTTCTTTAAATATGTGACGATAAACTGAACACTGTTTGGTTCTGAAGTGTTGGCTGAACAAAAAAAGTAATTCACATGCAAAGATTTCAGTTTGAGCCATCAGTTAAACTGATGAATAAAAAGTTACTGCCAGTACAACCATGATCAGTGAAAGGATTAGCTGAATATTCAAATACTTCTGAAAAGTATTCAGCAACTACTCAGATAATTAATTATTCGTTTTTTTAAAAAAGCACACTGAAGTTGAAACAATACTCGAACGTAATGATTTCTGAATTACAGCAAACTGAACAAAATATATGGGGTGGATTTTTTTTCTAATCAACTGACTGATTAATTGAGAAAGAAAACAAATTATATACATATCTCTGTGTGTGGGTACCCACAAGTACACCCTGAAGCCAAACTAAACAATTTAATGCTCATGCTTTTATTTTGGGGGTTGCAGGAAACAAACCCGTAAGCGTGAGCGTGCGTGCGGCCTAAATGAAACTACAACAGAAGTGAAACTAGTAGCAAACACTGCAGTCCATAAGGCAATACTGCATGTAAACCAAAGGAACAGAAATAGGCTGTGCAATTTTATCAATTTGCTTTTCTTCCCCTGCATGAAGCTTTTTCCATAGATTTCACTAAGTCGCACAGACTTTCTCTCAAGGTAAGTAAGTCTCCTCTAAGTGTCAAGTCCTTGAGTCCTGCGCCTGCCAGTGGGAGCTGCAGTTGCACCACGAACCAAGCAAATTCAAACGCACACTCATGAATAAGACAACTGGAAGTATTTCTGACAGAAGACTAACTTCAGACGAATCCTTCAACACTTTTTAAAGGTGGTGCCACACTGAGGCTTAGTCAGCTCCCCCATTAAAAACCTACTTAAAACGGCAGGAATGCAAACTATAGTGAGTCATTTTGGCTTGACGGTTTGCCAGCAAGCACGATGTTAAATACGCTCTGAGCTATTCTTATTCTTAACAATGGCAGCGCTTTCACGATATTAAGCATCTTTACTCGGGTGATAATTCTGACAAGACTGCTGTTTGTAAGCTTGAAATCATTTTGACAGGATCAACAAAATATAGCAGCAACCCCAGTCGAACAATGTCACTTCACACTAAAATCCAGCAGAAGCAGTCAATATCATATATTCTTTTGGATGATATAACATGTTCTGTGTCTTCTTCTGTATATCCATTAAACACACACACACACAACAATAAACCCCGCCTACTTATCATGACACGTCAAGAAGGGTTTCCATCCTGAAGACTGTGGCCACACGCTAAAAATCCAGCACATACACTGACACCACAACGGTTCAGATCTCCACAGCTGGTTAAAAAGAGATTTGATGTAGATTTGATGCATGCTCCATATCAACAGTACTAATCCACAGTAAGTCTGTTTGTGGTTCCGTTACTCAAGTTTTATAAAAACTTAAATAACAGTTTGTCCTGAGACAAGTAATGTCAAAATATGGGAAGCCACAGCGCGCATGTCTTTGTCTGCGACGACTTTTAGGCAAGCAAAAAAAATGGTATACTCCTGTTCATGCATGGCTCATAGAACACATGCATATTTCCTTAATTGGTGTAATAGGACTGCCTTGTGCAACGGGAACAGCTCCCTTTTTTTTTTTTTTATAGTTTTAATAAGGTCAGAAGAAGACTCGGACACATATTTGAAGTAAGAAATTGCACATTTTTGGCAATTACTGTTAGAGTAGTGTCATTTGTGGGCTTCCAACCAATACATTTTCAAGACTTAAAAAAATGGCTCCCTGAAACAGCAGTTAACTATTAGCAGTTTAACTATTAAACTCAGAGGGACATGGATCTGGAACATCTGCTTGCAGCAAAACCTTGATAAAATATTCAGTAAACTATCCAGCAGGACAATTTGGTTGTTTTCATCTAATGGAATCCACTTTTTTCTTCTTTTTTTGAGAGAGGGAGAGAGACATCCCAAACTTCCTGTTTTGCAAGAACAGCAGCCTGACCCTGCACTGATTCTGCTCTTGTTTCTAAATGTGTGCTCTGACTTTTAAAGTTGTCTTAGAGGAGATGGACTGAGCAGCAAGCAGCCCAGTGATAAAACAAGCAGCAGAATGACCCTTCAGGCACGCATCATCATCATTAAGACACCAGCACCAGCTAACCTCGCTTTACAGGAAGTAAAAGGCTCCAGTGAGTCTGCTTCATGAGGAATGCTTAATATTTTGCGCAAGTTTCCACCCTCAGTCTTACTTAAGGCAAACTAGACATTGTGCTGTATACGTAGACCTTTTTGCTTTACCACGTATACAATAACTTTTTTTTTTCTTAAATGGCGGCTACTTTGCATTCATAAGGATAATTACTATATAATTTTGTTAAAAGCCTGAGCTGAGCTGCGTTGCACATCTGGATGCAAACAAATTGCAAAACTCGAGGCATTTATTTCGCTACTATAAGACATTACTCCTTCCTCATTACATTCACCAACTGCATTTTAATCGAACAATAAGCGCATCGCTAAAGAGAAGACATACGATACACCCTCACCGCAGAAGAAAGGGAGAAAAAGATGAAGTAGGAAGCGAAGATACAATGAACACCAACAAGGAAAAAAAAACTAATTATGTTATCATGCAATTATATCATTTAGACTGAGGAGAGGTAATGGTTTAAACTGCTATGTGCCTGTATAGTGTGTGTATATTCTCAATGCCATGTTTGTCCGGGCTGTATAGGAGTCTGGAATTGCATTAAAACAAATGTCTTGTAATGTCTGGGTATGAATGTGAAATCGTGCATGTGTAAGTGTGCATGCTGTTTGGTGTGTGTGTGTGTGTGTATGTGTGTGCGCGTGTGTGTGTATGTGTGGTACAGGAGTTGAGGTCCACTGGGGCTTGGACCACTCCGTATGAATAATGCATTAGGCTGGGCCATTGCATCTCAGCAACATTGCCTTGGTCTGCTTAAAGTTGCAAGTTCCTCTTTAGGAAAGTCAGCCCCATTCTGCGAGCTGCTGCAGTAACTCAGCTGGCTTTAAAGGATTTCTAAAATGACTATAAAATTGTCACATGAAATAATTTAATGGGTATGTTTCTCAGTTTAAAATGTCTTAGGGGAATCCAATTCTAGCCTAAAAGCTTTAAAGGGCAACAAGAAGTCAAATTATTTAAAAAAGTAAATATTTAGAGCTAAAACTATTAGGTTCAGCTGACAAATAACAAATCATCTCACAGTGAATGTTTAAATATCTTCCAGCTTCTAAAATGTGGGTATTTTCTGTGATTGTAAACTGAACATCTTTGGGATTTTAGACTGTAGGTCAGAAAAACATTGAGCTCTGGGAAACATACCACTGACACAATTAATCAGTCAACTGGGAAATATTGGTAAGCAATAAAAAATAATTTGTTGCTGAAGCCCTTATATTTTGAAATGTACAGCTAAGCTGTTTTGCTCACGTGTTCCTCTAAAGATGGCTTGTGAGGAGAACTTGACATGTTGGATGAACTTTTTATCTGCAGATTTACACATTTGTGATTACAGAACAGATGCTGAAGACAGCTGCTCCCAATACTGTACAACTCAGAGTGAGATCAGCAAAGGTTCAGTCTGAATGACACTGTATGCCACACACGCTTAGCGCCCAATGAGATGAAGCATCAGCAGACTGACTTGAAATGAATTCACCCCATGCAATCACAAACGTGCAATCAGGGCCACTTTCATTCAGAAAATTTAATCCGCAGCGATGAATCGTGCGTCTTGGGATACATTATTTTGCTTGAACAGATAGACCAGAAACTTCTCACTTCAGTGGACAAACTCTCCTCCACATGGAAGAAACACATGCAAATATGCAGAAACCATGCAAAATCGTAAATGTATGCAAATTAATTAAACCCAATGAAAAGGCTACTTTGCCTCGGTTTGCACAGCCTATTTGAACAGTCTTTGTAGACTTGGTAGATTTTTTTTTTCCTCATTTTCAAACTTTGATGATTAGCCTTTATGTAACTTTCTCTCTGAAATGTGCCACAGTTTAAAACCACAATCGTAGCCGTGATTTAAAGAAGTGCCCTGATTAAAATATTTAAACTGCAGATTTCATATGTTTAAAATCTATTTTTGTTGATTTTTTTTTTTTTTTTTACTTTTATTATAACAACTCATTCCAACCTCAGGTGACTCACTTGCTTGGGTGACAGTAAAGCCGAGAATTTTTAACAGGTTAATTGGCCACGTGAAAGGAAAGCACCTCCTCCACACATCAGCATTTTCCAACTTCAAATTCAAATTTTAGGACTACAACTAATTACTTCAGAGGATGCATATTTCTTGCAGCGTAGACTACAGACCGGAGCCTGTTTACTTTCACCTTAGGAATGTTTGGTACTTTGTCTTTACATCCGTATCTCCTGATTGACGGACCCTTCCGAGCTCATCTTTCTGTCCAGGACCGGCATCTCGTCCCTCCTCTCCAACCTACCACCCTCCTACCGGTACCTCGAACTAAACGGGACCGTGTAGCGGTTACGTCCGGCCGGCTCACCTCTGTGCGCGCCTGCAGCCGCTTGTTCATCTCGTAGATCCGATACTCGGGCTGGACCATGTAGGGCGAGTGTCTCCTGTAGAAGGGTCCGAACGGAGAAGAGTAGAACGGGTCGTGGGTTGGGTTGGACATGGTGGCTCCTGGCGAGGCGCACGGCGCGATTTCAACATCCAGCGGGCACAGCAGCGCACATGGGAGTGCGATGCTCTCCGAAGACCCCCAGTTGGAAGCAGCCGCTGTCGAGGCTGAGCTGCACTCTGCAAGTTGGCCTGCCTAGTTCGCTGCTATAGCGTGGTGCTGGAGGAGGAGGAGGGAGGAAAGGGAGCAGGAGAGGAGGGGGGGAGGAACGGTGGGTAGGAGGGGGGGCAGAATTGAAGGGGGAGGAGGGAAGTCGTTTCCTGTTCCCTCAAGACCTACACTCAGTTTTGCACTCCTGCAAAGTTCAAGTAAGATCTCAACGTTCATTGCGTGTATGCGTTTCTTTATTTCCTGTCAAAAGTCATTCTGCGTAGGCTCTTAACAGCGAAAGTCCCTTGTTTATCTGATATTCAGTGTTTTCATCATGTATTTTATTTCTTCAAAATATTTTCCAGCATATCAGATTTTAAGCATGCCTGCCAATACCGGCTGAGTAAGGCGTGGTGTTCAGATGCATGAAGCAATGCATAGGCATCAGTTGCCACAGCAGTGCAGGCAGGGTATTTAAAGCATGTTTCACACACTGAGGTAGATCCAATGTGCTGCACAGAGAAATTTAAAGAGCACAAGCAACTCAATTTAAAGTGAAAACGGGCAGAATTCAGAGTTAAAACAGCAATGCCTGCTCTTTCACATATAATATATCGACTAGAATAACAATGCTGTCTGTTGACGGAGGTGCAATATTGATTGCAAATATAGCTCTTGGTCATGTTTTGACTGAAAAAGAGGTGAGAGTTTGTTGCAGCACAGGGTCAAACATCTTCACTGTTAACAGTAAATTTAGCCGCAGTAAACTCTAACCCTTTTAATAATTCAGTTCAGTTTAATTTATATAGAGCCAGTTCACGACAACAGTTTTCTCCAGGTACTTTATTGTAAGGTAAAGACCTTACAATACTTGTGTGAAGGGATTACATTTAAATCTGCCCAGCCTTACGCCTGAAATTAAAAATAAACTTCATGCTGACCTTGACTGGAACTAAATTTTTATTTATTTTTTTAATCCTGAGCTACACTTTGTCTGCGCTCCAAGAACTGAAGGTGTGAAGCCTCACGGTAACTGATGACAGCACACAGATGCTGATGGGGCCACACACTAAACAGTCCATTTTCTGTGTAGCATGATTTCATAACGTTGCATTGACTGTGTTGCCTCTGGCCGGCGCTGCTAATGACTGAATCTCCCTGACGAGTTATGTACCAAGTGGCATCGTTGTGTGATTAAAGGAAGGTAGGGGAGTGGGTTGTTGTTTTTTCTGCTGCTGCTGCTGCTGCTACAGTGTCACTCTAATTCTTAATAAAGCAAAAGCTGAATTTTAAAAACACGCCAGGATCGCCTTTTCACGCGGTAACTGTGTGAACAGCGGTTTGCTAACCCGTCAGATTTAAAGCCACCGTGTGTAGGATAATTGGATGAATGGAATTTCCAGTTTTGATAGCCTACAGTGTTAGTGCTGTGACAGACAGTTATGCAGTTAATGACGTTAATCAAACTAAAATGTGCCTAATTAGGACGTGACTATATAGACTGTGCTGTTTTTATTAATCAATAAACTTCACACAGTGTGAGGAGAAAAAAGAAAAGAAAAAATCTAAATCAAATGAATATTTGACCAACCTTTGCCTTTAAACTGGCACCGGTACAAAACAGCAGTTTGGAGAACTTGTCACACTGACACCGGAGCTGCATTTGGGCTACTGACAGAAAACACTGGGGAACAAGACATCGCCTCGGTGTCTTCTGTCTGCTCGTGTAATCCCAATCTGACTCCATGATGCTGAGACTGGGGCTTTGTGCAGGTTAGACCACCTGCTGCAGTCTTTTTCTACTCGTGGCTGAAATTAGCACCTTATGAGTTCAGCTGCACGGTGGCGTCACAACAAGAAGATCCTGGGTTCAAATCCACCATCTAGCCGGGGCCTTTCTGTGTGGAGTTTGCATGTTCCTCCTGTATCTGTGTGGGTTTTCTGCGGGTACTTCAGCTTCCTCCCACAGTCCAAAGACATGCAGTTAACGGGGTCAGGTTAATCGGAGACTCTAAATTGCCCTTAAGTGTGAATGGTTGTCTGTCTCTCTGTGTTAGCTCTGCAGCAGACTGGCGACCTGTTCGGGGTGTACCCTGCCTCTTGCCCTATGGCAGCTGGGACAGGCTCCCGAGACCCTGAATTGGACAAGCGGAAGAAGATGGGTGGAACAATCAGGCACCTCCTTTATGGTATTGCATAATAAGAATCAAAGCTCTTAAACAAGATTTATGCGCAGCACTTGTCACCATAACCGTGAACTATATGTAACCTATCACTAACTGACAGACTTTGCTGTAAAAGCCTGTCAGCTGTCTGTCTTCTGTAGACTGGATTTTCTTGATACCATACAAAAAAATGTAAAAAAAAAAAATAGATATATATCATCAAAAGAGCTACAATTTCTAAAATAAGACTGACTACGACATGATTAGAGTTATTTTGTTTCTTTGTGTTCACAACCACTTTTGCCTGTCCTGTCATGTATCTCTTTTTCTTCAGTGAGTAACTTCTAAAATGAAGTCAGTATAAGAACCGGTTGCATCTATGCAGGTCTTAAATTGGCATGGAACTCTACTGATTGCACATCATCACACTGCCAGTGATTTATTTTGATATGATTGTCTTTTTTGTACATTTGTTATTGAATAAACATAGTGCATTTTAATGGCAATGCCTATATGCAAAGGAGTTATTTATAATTCCCATCATAACCAGTTATCGAATGACGACACAGGTACATCATGTGGCAATAGCGCTATATGCAAACAGCAAAACACAGATGGGCTCTAATTTATTTCAACATTTTCACAGTACAGTCCATGCAACACATTTCAATAATATCATTTACTGTGACAGTATGTGTTACTAACATGTTGAATTTCCAAACCAGGCACACCAGTGCTTTGACAATCTTTTCTTGGCACACTGATTAAGATTTCCTCCATGTTTGCCTGCGTGACAGATTAGGCCCGGGCTGCAAAGTAGCCACAAGAATCTAAAAATAAACAGACACTCAGGCCAGACATAGCGTTGCAACCAAATCTCAAATTAACTGCCCACACTGGGAATTAATGAACAGCATTTATGAAGTCTGACTTTTAATCCAAAATGGCTGAATGGGGAGAGGCAGTCTGAATCGAGTGAGATAAAAGTTGTAATCCAAATGCCTCAGGCATCCGGTTGGGTAATTAAAAAAAAGTTTGAAAAATCTATTAATAAACCTTTAATTAAAAACTACATTTTTAATATCTCAAGACCTTTTCAATTGACATTTCTAACAGGATTTGGTTGCCCGCCTAAAGCGCTTACCACTCGAGTGTGGCTGCAATACAGTACATTGAAGTGAACAGCTCATTTAACATATTTCAGTATTAACTTAGTTGCACAGTACAGATGATAGTAAACACAACCTACGTCAGTGATGTTGTGGTGTACAGCAGAGAATCTGATACTGATATTTGGTCCAAATGTCCTCGGATTTTTTTTGAAAATCCACAAGAACAAATTCAGTGAATTTAAATGACCTAATTCACCATAAAAGTCTCTGAAAACGTTGCCATCAAGCAACAGTAGGCTGGAATGACCCGTTTATATTTTTATTAATAGATAAATATTGGCATCAAATCTCATTAAAAGTCCCAAAACAACAGCAAAGCTATGGTATCAGACTGAAATCATGAAACAGCATATGAATAACCCTCCACATGTTATCACCACACATTTTTTTGTGTATTTATTTATTTGTGTGTTGGTTGGTTTTGATTGTGTGCTATAAACATCTCTCTCTCTCTCTCTCTCTCTGAGTACATCTAAACTTTTTGAGTGGATTTTTAGGTCCTTGAAATCTGCCTAATGTCCACGTTGATCATTTTTTAAAACAAAACAAAACAAAAAAGATCACACAGGCAACGTGTGTCCTACAAATTGTGTAAAACACATTTGCAAATGCTCGGGTTGTGCTCACTAGCTCAAATTTTTCCAAACAAGGAAGTGCAGTGTTTCCCAGCCCACATCAGCTGACTGCTCAGCTGACACCCTTCCACACATCCAATCGAAACACGGCATATACAGTGGGATGCGCTATTAGCCTGCCCACAGTAGCTGCACACGTACAAGCAGCTTTGCAACCCACTTGCAGCCCAGTTCCTGCTTTTGTGCCGTGTCTGACTTAATCAGTGTCATGTTTGTTATCACTGATGCATGCTCTGTTACGTGCTGGGTCCTTCCATACATGCTCCAGAGCAGAGCAAGATGGCTAAATATAAACCACTGCAAGTAGAAATAACAGCCATTAATCAAAATTATTTCTGTTTCCATTATTTAGCGGAGCACGGGTGCTATGACATATTTTGCGTCATTTGCAAAACATACATTGTCGTGCTGATTGTAATT
This sequence comes from Cichlasoma orientale, assembly GCA_034780415.1. Lineage (NCBI taxonomy): Eukaryota > Metazoa > Chordata > Actinopteri > Cichliformes > Cichlidae > Cichlasoma > Cichlasoma orientale. The sequence goes on from JAVDPK010001688.1 coordinate 276,385, forward strand.
CTCAGTGTTGTGTATACAGAGCGCAGCAGAAATGTTATTTCAGTTTAATTGCATAACAACTTGGGACCACACAGCCGCAGACAGGGAAGGCCAAACGGGAAAGTGTGACTTAAAACAAACATGTTTGAATGTTAACATTTACACCTGGAGTTTAGCTGTTAATGCGACACGTGAATGAAGTCAGAATCGGGATCGGAATCTGGTCAGACTCAACAAACCGCATTTGGAGGTGGTCAAGCTAGCGCTGTGATTAGAGCTCAGAGGAGCAGTGAGCACAATTTGACCGCATTCAAAAAGAAAAACTAAAGGTCATCTAACTCCTCCGCTACCCACTCAAGATACAGGTGGAGGTGCTGAAGCTGTTCAGATACCATTTTCAGACATTGATCACATGGTAACACCGAGCGTAAACGGGAGTTTAATCAATTACTTATGATGAGGCTCAGTGTGGAATAAGCATTATTTCATTTCATTTGCAGCACATTACATTGAGAATCTTAGCTAACTTTAAAGAAAATGCAGTTTTATGTGTAATCAGTGATGATCTTTGAACGCTGAAGGATTATTGCTCAGGAGTAGGAGCGTATTCTGTTTTGACCTTAATCTCTACAGTTTCTTTGTTCTGCATAAGGTTTAGTTCAAATTAATCGCGAGGGGCTCTTTTATTTCCCAGCTAGTAATTAATATAACTGACGTATATGTTGTCTTTGCGGGGGAGGACATATTTAAGAGCCGGTCAATGAATGAAAACATTGTTAATGCTGAACATGACTTCTGTATCCTCGACTTTGTTTCACATACTTTTGTGTATTAACTTTTAATCCTATTCATGCCAGGGTTTTTTTTTTTTCACCCTCTGGGATAATAAAGTTGAATTGAATTAAATTGAACTTCACTGAAAGAAAAGCGAATGCACCTTGAGAGTTTGCTGAATGTTTCGAGCCTCGGCCATTTGTTAAGTACAGCAGATGCATCAAGGATGAAGAAGGAGAGATGCTTTTAGTTGTGAAACAGCAAGTGAGGGAGACAAAACACTTGTGGATGAGAATGGAAATGGGTCAGGACACATATAGACACTCTGCTTCTGCTGGGTTCCCTCTTGGTGTTACTATGGTAACTCACCCTATCTCCCTACCTACCTACCTGCCTTTAACGCACAAACTACACACCTTCGCAGCCGTGCTACAGGTTTTGCACCTGAACGCACTGATGCTGCTCCTGTTCGGAAGAACCCGGCATCGCGTCTTATCCTGTTTCACAGCGAAGCGTGAAAATGTAAAGTTGTAGCCGTGTTTGATGAAGCTTCTGCCGGTGTAAACAGTCACACTCGTTTGAAACGTGTGCCAACACGCACGATGTTTGGGAGTAATTTGAAGCCTGGAGGAAGAGTCTGATTGTGGTATTAATAAAAGGAGCTCACTAGTGATTGACAAGCAGTGATGAGACAAAAGAGTTGATAAAAATAGAGCAGAATTTCTCAGTGACACACAAATAACCCACCGTAACCAGCTAAGTGACACCACCCTCCCCTCTCTAACTCTGACCAGATTTAAGCTGCTCGTGGACCCCACTGAAGTAAAACTCGCAAACTCAACTGTGAGCACTGAAAAGTGTGTCCCCTATTTTGAGCACACAACTGTTTTCCAAATATGGATGAAATATACCCCGGATGCCGGAGCAGCAACTTCTATGGTGGAATCTCATTAGCATCGTAATAGCTTCCAGGCTCATTTGCATTTTGCCGTGAGTGATTTTTTTTTTTCCCTCTCACTCTCTTTCCTCTTCGCTGCTGGATGGAATAATAATAAAAAGAAGAAGTAAAACTTTAAAGCACCATATTTTATTTCATTATTTAAGTTAAACAAATTGTAATTGAAAAGCACTTTTCAATTATGCTATTTCCTCATACTGGTGACAAATGAGTCTTACAGTTGTGTCAAGCAATTATAGGAAGACACACAAATCTACAAACTAATATTTGCATACAGGGATGACAAATTAGTGTAAATAGATTAATACATGAAGTAAATGTTTTTAGTTCTATTTCAGAAAAAGCTAATATGTGGATAGGTGGAGGATAGAAATATGTTTACATCAGCATCCTGAGCTGCGGTGCTGAAGTGGCATGACGTGAAACCGTGATGAAGTCTGTTGAGACCAAAAAGAAGAAAATGAGAAAATTAAAACAAAAAAAATGAAGAAAATAATAAAGAAAACATGCATAGCTAATAAAATAATATACTTGTCAGGTCAAAAAATGTCAAACTACATATTTAAAGTGATTAACTAGGTTTTTTTTGATGCCCACAGCCTCTTTTAACAAGGTGGTAACGTGTCCTTGTGCTGAATACAAGGATACAAACACACAGTGCAGCTTGTTAGACATCCACACTCTTCTTCTCTCATGCTGAATTTTTGCAGCGAAGCAGCTCAGCAAGCAAAGAGTTAAAATTTTCAACCAGTTCTGCCTCTGACACACACACACACACACACACACACACACACACACACACACACACACACACATGCACGCTCGTATCCCCACAGCCCATCACCCCTGATCACACTCAGACGCATGCACACTCCCACGCGCACACACATGCACACACAAACCCATAATTCCCAACACCACCTCCCCCTCTCCCTCCTCACCCACCGCCTCCTCCACCTCCTACCTCCCTGGGCTCCCCCCCAACCTCCTCCTCCATTCTCCATCTCTGCCCCCCCACCCCCACTCCCTTCCTCCCTCCCTCCTCCACCACCGCCCCCCTCAGGTCAGTTAATAAGCGAGCCTGAGCCTGTGCCTCAGCTTGGCTGTCTGGAGGACATGCAGAGCAGTGTCTCCTGGGAATTGGCTCATGCAGAATGCTGCTCCACCGAGAGAATGGAATTTTACCCTCGCTAGGGCTCCCAGCCGCGCCGCGCAGCAGGAAACCTGACAGACACACACGCACACACACACACGCACGCACACAGAGGTACACTGGTGCACGTGCATGCACGCCAACACGTGCTGCAAATCAACACACATCCAACATCCTCACACACACAGTGGTCCCAAGAGTACATTTCTTAAGACATCTCCCCATCTCTTAAAATAAAGTGACCACTACCTAAGAAAAACACTTATTTTCCCCCTGAATCATCAAGAAGCCATCATTAAGTTAATTGCGACACAGTCTTCGGGGACACACGGTGATAGTCTGTGATGCACAAAAGCCTCCATTTCACTCCAGCTAATGTAAACACACACGGTTATGAATGCAGGGACATCAGTGGGGACAGTGCTGCTAATGAGTTGTCCCGTAGATTTAGAAACAGTGGCTCTTCCACACTTCTGTCTCAACTTCAGATGTTGAGAAAGTCACCCCCTCTCCCCTTCCTTCTCCACCTCCCCTCCTTTCATTCCTCCTCAAACCCACAGCTCCATCTATCGGTGTCCCTGTGTTACACGGAAGAGTCTGCAGGCACTGGAGAGCAAACACTGAACCACTGGAACGGATTCAGTCGGATATCGTCATCACTTTTCTAGCAAGTGGGGAACTATTTTGTGTTTAATGCAAATCAAATAGAGTGGAAACAAAGTGCAGACAAGTTTTGCAGTAAATGAACAAAGTGAATGAAAATAGACGAATAAGCAGGCATGATGGCACGGGAGCAAAATGAAGTAAATATCTTCTCTCAGTGACCTTTAACCTGCATTTTTTCCCCCTTTTTTTGTCATTTAGAACGTCTGTAAATGTGACTGTGTTTCAGGACAAAATGACAGAGGTCTGATGAATCATGTTGCCCAGCAATAGTGCGTATGATTCATGCCTCCAACGGGGTTGTATTTACTCAGGAAAAACAACACTCACTGCTCTGAGGCTGCACATACATGTAGGCAAGATTCAGAAAGAGTGGAAAACACGTTTCTGATAATATGTTTTTGCAATTTTTTATCTATACAAAGGAAGGTAAAGAGTGCTCTCATTGTGAGCGATTATGATATTTTTCTCTTTGTGCGGAGATTTAGCTGATTTAAGGCTCCAATCCCATTTTCTATGGTTGCCGGATGCAAACAGAATCTGGACAGGATCTCCAGAGAGAGATCCAGCTGCCTTTATGTGTAGATTAGCGATGGGATTAGCAGTCGCGCAGATTGTTAACCGGTGTTGCTGAGGAATGAATTGTTCACAGACAAGTCCGGGTCCTGTTGCTTCAAAGTAAATGTGGAAGAGCTTGGATTGTCAGGCAACCTTTGAGGCAATTACTGTCTGTGCTCAGTGTGGCTTGGACCTAATCATAAACACGACTATTTGTATTTGTTGTCGCCCTCCTTCCTGCCTCAACAAGGAAATTATCACAAAAATTATACTGGTAAAGGCGGTGATATGAGGTGCAATGTGAAAACACACCCCCTAATTGTAAATGAGATTTTTTTTTTTCAAACTAAATGTTATCCTCCACCCCCAACCACACCATGACAGTGGTGGAAAATTTGTGGAAATGGTGGAGTTAAAAAAAAAAAAAGAAAGAAAGAAAGCCATGCAGACACATACAACCTTCACTGAGCACCTCTCCATGAAATGCTGAAGCCAAGGTAACATTTACACCATGAAAACGCTCCAAATAATAACACTGACGCTTTGCATCTAAAATATTCCTGCACTTTTTGCATTGTAAATATTTTCCATCTGCAACATTTGTCAGGTGTAGCATGCAGGGGTTATCATTATAATTATTTTTCTTCTCTCTCATGGAGCACCTCCAGTGAAAAAGCCCAGCCTGTCTCAGCTCTGGCTGTTTGTAGTGCAGCAAGCCGAGGCAGCAGCGCTCTCTTTGGGATTTAGCCTTTCAAAAGTCCTCGTCAGATTTGCAGCGCAGACGTACTTCTGCTGCCTGCCGCCCCCACATCTCTGCCCCCCCTTCCCCCAAACACCACCACCACCACCACATCACCCCATCCCTCTAACCACCATCCCTCCCCTTCTTCCCCCATCAACCTCCTTCCCCTCTCCTCTCCCTGTTCACTCTGCTGCAGATGTTTTGGGTATGTTTTCTTAGTGAGGAAGCTGCGCCAACTGCCAAGTGCCGACAAAATGCCCCTCAGTCGTCTGCTGCAGTCGCTGGTGCAGCAGCAGTAAAGCTGGCCAACGGCTGGTGAGGTAGAAGTTAGCATGAATGGCAGCCAACATTCCAGAGACACAGAGAGGTCATGTAGAGGTTAGACCCAGTGGTTGCCAAAGTGCACAATGTGCAGGATCCTAATTATCCAACCTGCAACAGAGGAGTATCTTTATGAGAGTAAAGTGAAAGTTGCAGCATAAATAAACACAAATGAGTCTTATCTCTGCGATGGTTTGTTGTGTTCGGACACAGGGCTCCGGCGCTTTGCGCTACAATGTGGCAAACATTTACTGAAGGGATTTCAGGTTCAGTTCGACTGGAACAGCCTGCTCATTAACTTGCTTGTTGTATGGCATCACATCACAACAACTCAGGTGGAAAACTTTTCTTACCCAAAGAATGAATCAACATGCCGTGCACATAATAGGGGATACCTTATCCCGTGTTCCCTGTCCACACAGGAAATTTCCTAGTTTTTATAAGTGCTGATTATTCAGCGACTGCTATCCCGAGTGTTGATTATGCACTCAGAGTGGATATGGCTTGGAGGCTGTTCAAAACTATCTGAAAGTGTTAAATTAACTCTGATGGAGACGGAATTACGTAAATACTGGTACGGCGGTGAGTGCTAACACCAACAATGTTGCAGTTTTCATGTATTAATTTCAGTGGTGTCAGCAGCTGAGGAGATTCCAGTCAGTGTTTCTTCACTTATTGGCATCAAAATAGTGTTCACAGGTTTTGTACCACTCTTATTACTGCCAATTTTTCCAAATACAGCTCCCTCTTCAGCTTCAATCACCATGTAGCGTCTATACAAATAACCATCAAGAAAGTTAACATTGTTTTCATGAAAAAACTGTCAGCAGCTGCCTAAACTCTAGTTAGAATTTAAAAAAAAAAGTCCTGTTTTCATTTATTGGCATCAAATAGTGTTCACTGGTCTTTACTATTTTAATAATGAACATTATGACAGTCCTGTCATCAGAACCAGTCACTGTACCATGTGCAACTAATTGCCTTTTGTTTGGAAGAGGTTCTATGAAGCATTTCAGCCCGCTAAGAGCAGGGGTTGGGTCAGATTACTTTGAAATGTAGTCAGTTACCATCTACAAATACATGCTCATTACTAAGTAATTACTTACTTAGTACTAAATAATTACTGAGTAATTACTTCATATGAATTAATAGGTTCCACAGCTGTATTACTGTATAACAGACATTTTAAAGAAGAAATTAAAATGTAACCAAGTGACAATCTAGCTGTTATCGAACAAAATTTCTTACATTTTTTGTAAGCTCATTATGTAATCCCAGTTACATGTAGCCTATTACTATCAACCCTAATAAGTACATACAATAAAACAGCTTTAATGTGTAAAGGTAACTGTAGCATACTGTCATGAAGAAATAGCTGCATTTTTCATATCTTACTCAAGCAACTAACATTCAACTATTAATAAGTTAATGCACATCTATATATTGCACGCCATCTTTAGCAACAGCTCTGCACCACATTCTGGTCAATCAACATGTATCATATTTTCACAGATCAATAAACACCTGTACCCTCCTAGCCAATCAATAATTATGTAGATAACATCGCGGTTTATCAATATTTGTCTGTACCACATCTTCTACCAACAAGCATTTTCTGTAGAGGGTGAGGCTGATGGGAGACCAAACTTGATGTTCAGGAGAGAAAGAAAGAAAAATAGCTGGCTGTGCTGCTACCATCCCCCATCTCGTAGGCATGGCAGCAGCCTCGCACACATGCGCCTGCACACACACACACACACACACACACACACACACACACTTGCTCCCCGACACACACACATACACACAGATACACATGCATACAAAGCACACATACATAAACGCACGCACGCACGCACGCACACACACGCACAGCCCATCTCTCTCTGCTACCTGATGTGAGGCAGAGAGAATATTCCAGAAACCAAACACAATGAATGTTCCTCTGCTATTCATACAAAACACAAAATCTCACCGCAACGGTCCTAATTCAGATTAAATCCATGCATGCATTTAAAGCCGCTCTCTACACTCGCAAGAGATTCTAATTTAAAGCGCTAGCGCTAATAAAATATTAGAGCAGATGAGAAAAAGTATTGTGCGGCTTCAGTGCTGGAAAAATAAAGTGTTTTAAGAGGCAGCGTCTGAAGGAGACGAGCAGCTGTGATGATCTGTAGTGGTCCTGCTGACCTTCCTGCACTTTCATAATACAACACTCACAGTGGCTCAGGGCTCATTCGCTTCAGCTGTACAAGGTTATTTCTTGGAAATTTGATGAGATTTTTTTAATTTCAAAGATGTTTTAAGCATTTGAAGACTAATTCATATAGTTACAGTTCCTTTCAGTGTCACAGGGAGATTGAAATTAAGCACGTGAAGGAATTAAAGCAGGACGTTTTTTCACAGTTTGTTAAAAGTATTTGCAAAAAGAGAAGTGGACTGCCGTGGAACTGAAGATATACTAGATTTGAACTTGCCTTTAAGATATATCCTGCATTGTTTTATGCAGTTTGTCTGAAGTTTAACTTGCCAAGGTGATGCTTTCCACTCAAACATACTTTAATGCAGTGAAAGGAGAGTTAACATACAGCATAACTGGGCTTTAAATATACAAAAACAGTAATTATCAATCACGTCAGCTGTGTGTAAAACAGGCGTGTGCGCATGACTTGCTCATGAAATGCAGCACATGTGAATTTAAACTTTCAACTTTGTATTCAGATTAACTTACTTAAATTTTATATGGTCAAAGAGTTAGAAGGAATTAGTCGGACCTTTAAAAGGGGTTCCTGCTAGCTGCTTCAAATGTCAGCACTTAAACTACTTATAAAATTAACCACTTACTGCTCTTGGTTCTACTGTTGCTGCAGCGCTGCTCCTAATGCAGTTTTTATTAGTACAACTTCTAAACTATTGAAAAGGCTGTCAATTATTTCTAGTTCTGCTGCCTCTGCTTTTGCTACTCATGCAAACTACTGTATACTTGTTTGTTATTATACAGTCATTATATTATAGAACTGCAGCCTCTGTTGGCAGGAACAAAAACACATCATGAATTCATTAGGATATCAGAAAGAACTGTGTTCACTTTTGCTTTAGAGGAACTTGCGCAGCAAATGTGAATGTCTCTGTATTGCTGAGTTTTGTGTACAGTTTACGGAGTCTGTGCGCGTTTCTTTGCAATCCTCACACGGTCCAAAAACATGTAAGTCAGGTTAGCTCTACTATATGACTAAACCACATGTAAAAAGTCAGAATAAACTGCAGACTGCTTCTGAGCAGGTTGTGTCCTCATCACTGTCTGTTAGAGCTGCAGAAGTCCGCTGTGGTTTACTGTCATTATCCTCCAGACTTTTTAACTAGCAGCCAACTGGACACAAACCTCACAGTTCACTGCTTAATTTATCCCCAGTGTTTACCTTGCCAGACTCTGCCAGTGTCCTTGCATCATCTGCAATCCCCCACAATGCCTCTTTTTTTTTTTCCAGGCTTTGTGTAATCGGCATCATCCCAATGACGATCAATAGCGCTTCAAAATTACAGCGCTGGGCTCGGTGCTATCTCCAGTCCTGCTGATTATTGGACTTTGCATAGTGTTGAGTCTTTTTTTTCTGGGCTCTGGTCTTACCAGCAGCCAGGTGTAACATGGGAATGGATATCTGTTTGAATAAAAGCCCAAAGCTTCTGGCAGCTCCAGTCCAAATCAATGTTCAGGCCAGGGCACCAGATACATTCGTTTCCCTTCAGAAAGGAGCCATTCTTTCTTATCTCTCAAGTTTTCCTGACTTCGATCACCTCACATACCCCCCACCCCACCCCAACAAAAAAAAAATTTAAAGATTTTTTTTTTTTTGGCAAGATTGTGGGCGGTAAGGAGGTTTGGGGGGAAAGGCTGAAGAGGGGATGCTCCCTAATGAGCTTTATAGAAAGGGTGCAGCCACGTTAAAATGAGAGGAAACAGACCTCCCACTAAATATGAATACCAGAAAGATGCAAATACACTCAGCAGTGAATTTATTATTCTGAATATGTTCGGAAACAAAAGGCTCTGGAAAACAGAGGGAGTGAAAGCGAACTGCTTCCCTCTGCTCCTCACTGCCTAAAAATAAATAAATAAATGAAATAACAGGGAGGAAAGGGAGAGGATGGGAGAGAGAGAGAGAGAGAGAAAGATAGAAAGCGAGAGGTATGAAAAAAACAGGCGGGGGGGGGGGGTAGGAGGAAAAATCCTGGGCCCTGTTTCTTCTATTTTTTTAAGCAATGGCATCCTGTGTTCTTGGATGTGTCGTTACCATGGCAACTGTAACTTGGTGACCTCGTTATTTCTACCTAATCCCGCTCTGAAATTATGGTTGCTCCACCCTTTTGCCTGGCTGCCCTGATAACATAATCATTGCAAATGAGGCAGGGGAATGGAGAGGAAGAAGAAGAAGAAGGAAAAGAAAAAGAAGAAGAAGAAGAAGAAGAAAAAGAGGACGAAGGAGAAGGAGAAGAAGAAGAAACACATATGGCACAGCTTTTTTTCTTTTAAACCAGATCACCAATAGCTGCAATCACATACATTCACCGATATACATGCACCGCTGCTCTTGGTGTTCGGCAGTCCTTTTGCGACAGCTGTTGATGGGGTTGAGTAATTAAAATATGCACTTAGCAATAATCGGCATTGAGTGGTTGATAAACTGTATCGATTTCAGATCAGGCGGGAGTTTATTACAGTGGAAACTGTGCCAAGTTAACAATAAGGCTGCCACTTGCAAACTTTGGAAATCCTCTAACTGAAGACCAGATGAAACTAAATCTACTGTACTACACACACACACACACACACACACACACACTACATGCACACAGCAGGACATAAACACCTGAATTATTGATTTCAGTATTTGATTAGATTTACTTATTGGATGGGGCAGAAGAGGCACTCTGAAAAATTGATGGATTTTTAGAGATAAACATGCAAACTAATAAGAAATCCACAGTCATGCCTATTCAATAATTCACCAAATTTACATATTATTATTGGCATATCTCATTACTCCAGACCAAGACACACTTATATATTCAAAAATTTTATTAGCTGGGTATTCTGTTGCATAAATTAGCATGAATAATGAAGCATGAGAGATCCTTTAAAGTCATAATTCAAAGAAATTCCTCATTTAGGAACATAAGAGAAAATGGCTTTGTGTGGTCAAATAGGCCACACCATCCTTAGTAACTGAATTGTTTATTACTGTAGCTGTGATTAAAAATATACTACTAAACACAATACAACATGTTTTGTGTTCACATAGTAATTCTACAGTATTGTTTTTTTATGTTGTTTAATTTAAAAAAAAAATAAATTACTTAAATTAAAACATTTTTATAAATCCAACAAAAATTCTGAATTTAGTTGATTTATTTTACAATATTTTAATAATTATTGTAGTTTTTTAAATTGTATACTTGGTTGTGTTTTTGAAAAATACAAAAATGTGACTGTCCGACCAGTTTGCACCATCTTTGTTACCTTTTAAGACACGTAAAGAGAACTTCACAGACATTTTCGAGCTAATAATATACTGTCGAGGTGAAATGCAGAGACAGACAACTTCATTTCACGTTTCAAATGTTTAATATATCATTAAAAATTGATTTATAAGTCTGTTGATAGTCTATAGCAGGGGTGGGCAATTAATTTTCCCAAGGGCCACGTGAGAAACTTGGACTGTTGTGGAAAGTTGCACCAATACGCTTATAAAGATATAAAATTTAAATTGAGCAGAGTTGAGTTCAGCCCTCCACAACAATTCCAGTTTCTCAGGTAGCCCCTTGGGAAAATTAATTGCCCAGCCCTGGTCTATAGTAAAGATCAAAAACAACAATATTTGAATTACATAACGCAGGTGTTCTTATGTACCTTGGATTAGTTTATTCCTTTATGCCATGGAACACTTTCATCCACTATCAATCAAAAACACACCAGTAATTTATGGTTAGTGTGTTATTTTATTACCATTAGTATGACTAAGGTTTATTTTGAGTCTGTCTCATACATGCTGTCTTGCTGCTGTCAGTATACCCTATAGCACTGACTGTGTATATATCCACAGCTGGAAATAGTCACCTGCAAATGCACTATTTACCTCTTCTGTTTTTGGCACTTTGGCAGTAAATCAAGTATGCGGTTCAAATTTTAAGATTCACATCTTTGTTATTTTTGCTATTCTAAACACATCTTTACAAATCTAAATAGTTTAAATGTTTACAAATTTAAAATACTTACTTGGGCTTCACATACACTATAGCCTAGTTATTTATATATAAATATATGAGCTCTGGGAGGCAGCATAGCTCAGGTTACGGTTAACCATATATTTAACACCCAACTAATTAAATATATCTTTATTTAAGTTTGATCAATTATTATTTGAAAAAGTGCAAGCATTTAAAACTAAATTACAAATTTTATATTACATGTAGATACAAAAGTAATATTAAAGGGATTTCTTCGTTAACGTTATGATGTGGTTAATTCCAACTTTCTCTTTGACAAGTTAGATGTTGGATGTGTAAATACATGCTGGCAGTTGTCTAACTATCCAGATAATACAAAGAAACTCACTTGAACAATTATTTTTGAGCCTATAGCTTTAAAACTTTCAGTGATTTTTCTTTTTTTCTGTGTTTTTTATTGATTTTTATAGTCCTTGTTGCAGTGAAAAACAACAATCATGTCTGATTTGCAGGCCCAGAGTACATTGCAGCTGCTTGCATCACTGTCAGGTCATACACCACTAATTCTTTACTGTCAAAATTGTGGGTCAGATATCAGATGCTGACATTTTAACTGAATTTCATGCCTCATCCTTATTTGTGATTATCTTGCAGATAAAAGAAAGATTTTATTGTGCCAATGTTGACGTGTAATTATCTCTAGTCACATACAGTATAACATTAACTCTAAACGACCTTATACTTATATATTATAATAATTGCAATTATAGCACAGCTTAATTTTTTTTTACATTCTTATGCAAGCTTGATAACAATGATAAAGTTTAATATACTGTAGGTTTCTTCAACTCTGCAACTCTGACTAGAAATTACAATAGGCAGCACCAGGAACATCAAAAACATCAGCAAAGCACTAGGAATTCATTCAAATTAGCTACTAATTGTAACTGTAACTAGCACATCCGCTGTCTAGTGTTATTAGTTTGCATAGGCTAATGCTAGTAGAAGCTACATTGTGGATAAAGTTATATTTGTCAAAAACGTCCCTCATTATCGTCTTTTCCCTTATAATGTATAAAGTGAAACCATATTAAGCAGCTGAGCAGGTTTATGTTATTAAACAAACGGGAAAAAAAAATCTTTTTTGCCTGAGGCCTGCTAGCTTTAGCGGCGCCACTCCTGTCTTTACTGTATTTCCCATGCTACCATGAAATGAATATTTAAAACCCATTCTAATGGAGCTCCCATTTTAGAATGAATGAGCTGAGCACCTAAAACTTTAGCAAGTGGAGTATTTCCAACAACTTCATCAAACTAACAAATAAACTGACTCGTTAACGACAGCTGCTAATGACAGCTAGCAACTGTAAACCTTTGTTTCAAAAGGTCTTAAACTGTACCTGGTGTGGTAGGTGCAGTGTTGCCAACTCCTCAGAAAGGAAAATAGCTATTGGCTATTCTAAAAGTCACTTGAAGTCGCATCACCTCATTTGCATAATTGGTCATTTGCATATTGTAGTAATCCAGGCTGTAGCAGAGAGGAAGAACATCGTTGGAGATACAAAAGCTGAGTAAAAAAAAACAAACACCCTAAATATGTTTAGAACTATAAATGAACTTTATGAAATAAAACAAAAACTCAAAAAACTTTATTTGCGGTGTGGGCGCAGAGTGGAGTGTGTGGGTATCCTCTCTGACTGCAGCCTAATGGCAAAAACTTAGCATCGCATTGAAAATGAGCTAATATTTTTCATGAGATAGTAAAATGTTTAAACATGTGATTTGTTTTCAATGTTCTATTGGGCATAAAATATGGGTTTATGAGATATGAAAGTCATTGCATTCTGTATTTATTTACGTTTTATGTATCCTAACTTTTTTGGAAGTAGGGTTGAAACGTTTTAAGGACAATTTCCAATAAAAAAAAAAAAAAAACTCAGATGGGGGGATGGTGGATTTGCCAATAGTCAATATGATTGAAATCAAACATTAAAAAGATTATTGAAATATCTTTTATTGAAATCCTGATTGGTCATAACTAAAATTGAGATATCTTAAAACTGAGTTACAGCTAGTGCTGTAGTTTATTATTCAATAATTACTTGAAAATGTCATGGTTTCACACTGCAGATGTGTAATTATTTTGTCAACAAAGGTCTCACATTAGCTGTCACTTTTAAAAGGCGCACTTATTTGTTGTAAATCCGAGTGGGCGTCTGTGGTTTTAAAATGGAAAGTCTTCACTTATATTAACAAGAAACGCTACATGTGGGAGACTTAGATGTTTTTCGCCCACTCACCTTTTAACAACCCCCCCACTTCCACCCGGGATGTAAATGAGAAACAGATGTGTAAGAGGTTGGGGGGCATCGAGGAGAATGTGCTTTCATGAAGACCATAGACTTAGAAGAACCAGAAAATCCCCTAACTGGGATCATTTTGGGCTGGCTACTCTGCACTAGGCGCCATCCAGGGAAGTCAGCGGAGACAGAAACAGAGAAAATAACAGACAGGCACACGGACAGATGTGGACAGTAGACAGAGAGGGAAGTGTGTGCATAATCCACCCTGAGAGAGGATCTCTCCACTCCCAAGAGGCTTATCTTGGTCGGATCCTGTTGCTTGTATGGAAACTCTGATTTCGGTCACATCGTTTGTCCAGTGTTTAGTACCACCCCCGCCCCACGCGTACACACACACACACACACACACACACACACACACACACACACACACACACCCTCCCACCCCCAATGACCTGGATTTGACTGGCTGCTGCCTGTGGTATCCGCCCACATTGACATCGATGGGCCTGCTGGCTGTTGGATGGAAAAAAGGTCTTTCACTGATATTCTTTTACAACTGTTTCTTTTTTTAAAAATGGACTAAATCATTAGCAGCAGCATTTGTAAAACAGAGCCTACAAGTTGCAGTTAGAATGTCTCAAATCATCTTATAAATAATAGCAGTAGCAATGGTAACAGGCAGTTTAGTAGTAATAATACCAGTAGCAGCCTGAAAGTATCATAATAGTAATATTATATGAGCTTCAACTAAGTTGCACCAACAGCAGTTAGTAGCGCCAGTGGAGAAGCCAGACAAATTTGAGAGGTGTTGCCAGGTAGACGCAATTACTTATATTAGAGTAAGTAATGACATGAATCTGTGGCAAAGCTGTTTTTGGTTTGCTGTGTTTTATTTTTTGCATGCCAATTTGCTGCATGTAAACTAAACTGCGATTCTAAACTGTCTCTCTTAGTTTTTGCTTGTGCGTGCATGACCGGCATGTGGAAGTGCACCATGACGGCATAGAAAGTCTTTTTTTTTTTTAAATCTATGTGGGTGTGGTGTGTCACGTGGAAATAACAGCCAACAAAGTATAGCTAGAACAATTGGAGGAGCGTGGTGATGAGCACTGTCACCTCTACAAGAAGACCCAGTCAAGATCCTGGGTTTGAACCCACCAGCTGGCTTTGTGTGTTGAGTTTTCACGTTCTCCCTGTGCCTTCGTGGAGTTTCCTCCCACAGTCCAAAGACGTGTGTTAGGTTAACTGGTGATTGTAAAATTGGCTGCAGGTGTGAATGTGAGCGTGAATGGTTGTCTGTCTCTCTGTGTTAGGCCTCCGATAGACTGGTGATGAACAGAAAAAAATGTAGTTACTGAATGTAACCCCAGTTCAATGAGTGATGACAACAGGGCTCCATCACTGGTTGTGGCTTAATGGAAGGCCAGATTTTAGTCTGCGGTGGCCTCTCTGGCCACTACTTGGCTCGTAGGAACAACACTATAATTGCCAGTTAGAACTGATTTGGTGAGTTGCAAACATTTGTCTGTGTTAAAATCTCCAATATCACTTTGTTGTATTTCATGCTCGTCATCACGAGACCGGGTTTGCTCTTTTCGAACAGTAAATGTACAGTTTTGAAAACGCTCTGTGAACGTCGGAATGTTGATATATGTCTTCCTTAAACATGCATGTGTTTTCGTTTTGTAGTTATTTAGCATATATCCATGAGTTGAGTTTAGATCATTACATCAAACTAGTTTCTAATTTCCCTTCACCTCCAACCAGCCGAGGCAGATGGCTGCCCCTCCCTGAGCCCGGTTGTGCTGGAGGTTTTCCTTCCCAGTGCTGCCTAATGCTTGCTTATAGGGATCATCTGACTGTGGGGATAGTGTTCCCTCTAATACTGTAGGGTCTTTACCTTACAGTATAAAGCACCTTGAGGCGAGTGCTGTTGTGATTTGGCAGTAGATAAGGAAAACTGTATTGAATATGCTCATACTATACTAAAGACCACAGATTTCATCAAACCTTTCAGGCAAACTTATTTAAACTTTAACCAAGAATCTTTAGAACTCTTCTGACCCCAAATCACAAAATTAGTTCTTATTGGAAGCCGAAATTGTATTAATAATGGTCTCACCAGCAGTACCCAGGTGGTTTTTAGCTATTACCTACCCATACCTGACACTGAACTCATGCATAATCTTTGAAATTCCAATAATCCATTTATTCTCTATTTGGCACACCTGTAGCATCTGATTACTGAACACATGCATAAATAACCTTTTTAACTTGATTTGTGTCTGTAGTAGGATAGACGGGTGGCTCGTTGACCCCAGGATCTGCAGGGAGATTTTATCAAACAGCCATTTACTTCTTTATACACATGTATCATATCCCATAGGATCATTTCACAGTTTTCCTGCAGTCCTCTAAAGACCTGCGGTGATCCTTTATTATTATTATTTTTTAAAGAAACGCTCCACTTGCTTTCTAACAGTGTCAAAACTATTAGGAACAAGAACCTATCAGGTATTCTTGGTCCCAGAAGTGACAGTTATGATTAGGTGTATCATATGTGATGCCAGGCCTCCTTAGCCTCACCTCATCATTGCTGCTGGCCTAATAACGAGGTTATAGCCTGTAATGGCAGCCTGCCTTTGTCCCCTTTGTTTGTGATCACTTTAGTCCTGTCTGGCCAGGGGCATTTACATTTTGGGCGTTATCCAACGACACTCAAACAAAGTGCAACAGTACAAGAAACCTCTATTACTAGATTATCAACGATGCAAGCAAGCAACAACTGAGAGTGCAGAAGGTCCCAGCATCAGTTGCCCAAATGTGTGACAAAGGAAACCTTGTTTGGCAATAACAGCTGCCGAAGAAAACAGAGAGCCGGTGTTGGCTCAGATACCCCGAGGCCCTGATTCCCAGACTCTGGACCTGCTCCTCCTTCATCTCCACGGGTAACACATGGGGTCAAAGTGTTAGAGGCGAGGGGGTGTGTGTGCTAGAGGACACAAGTATCAAATGGTTCATTCATTCACGGGTTCAACTTTTTAAAAAAATTAATTATATATCAGTTTTAATTGCTGTACCCAAAATAAAAGACCCATCACAAAATAAAGGAGTGCGAGGTGGCGTATTTATGTTGTCTGATTTGCAGGCAATAATAAAAATAAAGATATCTAACTCACATGCATATATAATAGATAATTAGCGTGGGGATGATGTTCAGCATGAATATTGTCTGAACAACCAAGAACGACCAGTGATAGTAACTCAACACCCGCCACTGAAGTCAGACTAGGCAGTTCTAATATTAAATGCATTTAAATGCTTGAAATGTCACACTTCTTCTATTCAGAGCGGCAGAAACACGAAGTCAGATGTAACTGCATGTTCTGAAAAACTTTTAAATGTTAGCAAAAACATTACCAAAACTGCAATTTTAATACATTTATAACGGGATGGGCAATGTTGATGGATTGTGAAGCACCGGTTTAGGCTATTTTTGAACAATTCATCGATAATCAGATCTCTCCTTTTTTTTTCTATTGTTGACAAAGCAGTCGATGATGTGCAAAGTGTGGAGCTATCTGAGGAAAACTCATTATTTTGGGATGTATATAGTAAAAAAATGGCAGCAGTTTAGTCATCATCTACAGCTACGTTTGTCGAACTGCTCGTTAATGCAAATATCTAATCAGCCAATCACGTAGCAGCAACTTGCCTTGTATCTACAGTTCTGGCTGGCGGGGGTGGCATAAGGGGGTGGGATTTTTTTTTTCGTGCCCTTTAATACCAACTGAGCATTGTTTAGATGCCAGGGACTACCTGAGTCTTTTAACTAAACATGTCCACCCCTTTATTACCACAGCGTGCTCATTGTCTTATTCCCGCTCCCAGCAGGGTAACGCACCATGTCACAAAGCTCAAATCATCTCGAACTGCTTTCCTGAACATGACAGAAAGCTCACTGTACTCAGATGACCCCCACCGTCACCAGATCTCAACAGAGCACCTGTGGGATGTGGTGTAACGGGAGATTCACATCATGGATGTGCAGCTGACAAATCTGCAGTCATGTCAATATGGACCAGAATCTCCGAGGAATGTTTCCAGCACCTTGTTGAATCTGTGCCATGAAGATTGAAGGCAGCTCTCGAAGAACTAAGGGCTAACTTGGTACTAACAAGGTGTAGGCTGCCTAATAAAGTGGGCAGTGAGTGTATTACAATGAATACCGCATACTGTATAAATTTTAGAGAAAATGGTAAACATTGCTCTGTTAATTTGACACCCGTGAAGATGAAAAAGCAGCAGGTTGGTGCGCATGTAGGAGCTACATCACAGCTACATAACGTGCGTCAATAGAAAACTAATACACAACAAAAATAAGACAACATGTAATTGCTTATAGTGAATGCGCAGGTTTAGCAGCAGGTTTTACTTCCCTGTGTCTTATATGTCTCCAAAAATATCTTCTCCTAAACACGATCATTCGGCTCTAATAAATACACATTCTCCAGCATACAGTAGCCCTCTGAAAAGACAGTAGGATAAATTTTGTCAAATACTGTCAGGGAATATTCGGAAACAGAAAACAGTAGTATAATACGAAGTAGAGGCTTGACAGAAAGTATGTGCAAAGCAAGTCATCCCTGTCAGCCTGTCATTCCCGCGAAAGTGACACCGCTGACAGGCCAGGAAAGCATGTTCCCACATAACTTCAGTGTAATCACAAATCAAAGCTTCTGTTGTTCCCGTCTGTGTGTTCGTCTGCGTGCGTGTGCGCGCGCGCGTGTGTGTGATTACTCCTGCTTTTATGTTGAGTAATTCAGAGATTTCATTATTGTGTGCATCGAAAGAATATCTGGAGCAGGTCTTCATTCAGCCCATCATTTATTCATTGACATGGATTTTTCAGGCAATGGCTCACCTCTCACTGAGCAGATGTTGAGTACCATCTTGAGCTGCCTTGATCTTAAGAGACAGTGGACCTGATGTTGAAAAATAAATTCTCTATCCACGTCGACCCTGCGCTGTGAGTTACTGGCTCGAGGGGCATTTAATTAAATCAAAAACTTATCACTCACGTTTTAATTATGCTGCCATATATCTCGGGTTCACTTATGACTTAGTGCCATCTAGAGGCTAAGCTGGGTGGAACTATAACACTGATTTTATAAGAGAGAGCAGCATTAGTCTTCAGTGTGTGCAACACAGCTTATTGTGACTGAATATATTAGACGATCCTAAATGTCTTTATGCTGTAACACAGACTGTCAGCTTCAAAAGCAAATAGAGAATACTGATAAAAACACCGACTTACTTTCATGCTTACCGTATTTTTCCATAAGGCGTGAGTACTGTTCACTGTGTCAACATTTGTGTGTATGTTATGGCATATTATTATTGTTTAAATATGAATGCCAATGTATAGCTCATGCAGAAATCACCATTTTTACTAAGGTAAGTATTTTCAAGTCTCAGTCCAATTAAAAAAAAATACTGACTGAGTATTTAAGGTCATGAAATGTATCTAGCTATTCAGAGATCTCAGATTTTTCAATGATGGAATAGGAGGACACAGTTTTAGGAATTTTTCTTGGCATAATTAAATGTTTTGGTGAGAAAGCCACATGAGAAACACATCATTATGTCACAGTATTTAAGTTTTCTGGTATTTTTATGGGGTGGCTCAGGAGGTAGAGCAGGTCACCTACTAATCAGAAGGTTGGCGGTTCGGTCCCTGGCTGCTCCAGTCTGCATGCCAAAGTGTCCTTGGGCAAGATACTGAACCCCAAGTTGCTCCCTGATGCATTCATTGGAATGTGAATGTTAGATAGAAAGCACTTAGGTGTAGAAAAAAAGAGTGCTTGTGTGAATGGGTGAATGAGGCATGTTGTATAAAGTGTTTAGAGTGCTCGAGTAGAGTTGAAAAGCACTATATAAGAACCAGTCTATTTACCATTTTCCCTTATTCTGTATTCATTTATATTCACTCTAGTGCAGTTTTATTTAAGGAGAGGTTTTTGCACATGCAGTACTGTATGTACAGTGTCCTGAACTGCCACAACATTAAAACCAGCTGAAGTGAAAACTGATGCAAATCTGGGTGCAGTGCAACCTTCTGCTGGGAAACGCTGCACTTTGGCATTCGCGTGGATGCTACTTTGACACACACCCTTAATGCAGACCAACCAGATCCCCAGCTCGATGTCGATGTCATCGGCACTTACACTCAGTAGCAGCTCCCCCCCACAAACAGGACAATGTCCCCATCTACACTGCAAAAACTGTTCTGGAATAGCTTGAGGACCAGCCCTAGGCTTTGACCTGGCCTCCAAACTCCCAAGATCCCAATCCAATCAAGCATCCATGGGATGCGCCAGAACAAGCCCAATGTAGGGATGCCTCGACCCCACAAACCCAAAGGACTCAAATGTGAGCTGCCAATGACACCGCGGGACGCCCCCAGAGGTCCTGTGTACCGCCGTGGTGGCTCAGAGCTGTGCGTGAGAGAGACCTGCTTGATACTGGCCAGATGGTTGTAATGCTGTGAATGATCAGTATATATTAATACCTTTGTGCTGAAACATGGGAAACAAAATATAAATGAAATAAGAAAAAGTAAAAACAGGCACACAAAAAAAACTCATGAATGAATTGTAACATATGTAACTATGTTATAATGTGGAATAATTTCTTAAGTTTACAAATTTCATATGTTAAATGGTATGGGCAAAACACACAAACGCAAGCATGCACACACACATACATACACACACACACACACATGCACACACAAAAGTACAGTCAGCAAATTGTGATTATGAATATGTAAAAAGATATATAATAACACTAGTCAAGAACTGCAGTAGCAGTAGTACAAGCACATCTAACCAATACTTGAGTGAGTACCTGTGAAATAGACACACTGGTCTGGTTCTACTATATAACGTTCTCTGTACTAATGCATGGATCTTATTAAAGCTGACCCTCATATAATGACTTAATGCAAGTATACTGTACGCAGGATAAAAACATGAATCGGAATCTTAATAGCACTGCCATCAGACTCCTCGATCCTCCCTGATCCTGTCTCTGAACTGTTCCTGTCTGATCCCATTCCTAGTGTGTTGTTTTAGATCCTCAGTTAAAACAACATCCCCGGACTGCTGAGAACAGGCAGTCAGGAAGCTGTGAGGCGGTTCCTGGTTTTTGGGTGACTTATTCTCACGCAACACATGTGGCGGCTGGTCCTTGTGAGACAGAGGGGTCCTCCCCTGCAGGTCAGGTTACCCAGAGCAGCCAAGGGCTAACCACTACCATCTGGCCTTACCTTCCATGTTCACTGCCGCTCCAGGTCTCAATGGCTTCCACATGGCGCCCCGTCATCTCAGACATAACCTCTACAACACACAGAAATACACATTTATATAACCAGTACACACACACACACTCAGGCAAATGTGCACATATGAACACTTTTGTTCAAAAAATTTTGTAAGCCCCTTACAGAAAGTATGAGCTACACTTACAGCATTTGTGTAAAAATACACCATTAAATTGACAATAAAGACAAATATGCATGAATTTAGCTTCATAAATCCATGCATACACACTGCAAACGCACACATGCGCACACTACACTGGCATGTATCCAGAAAACTGCACACACAGACATGTTATGTCACGTGCACTACACTTACACACACACACATACACACAAAGGCATGTACACGTAACCCACATACAGTACATGTAGGTGCGCGCGCTTCCACAGGCACAAAAACGCTCAGATAGGCTCACACGACTGCAGGGGTTTGGGCGAGGGGGGGGGTAGTGAGGGGCTTTAATCAGGAAATTCACCTTGAGGGGTTTCATCCAAGCAGGACTGGACGCTGCTCTTCTCCCTGCTTTAACACAATGAATTGAATCAGTGAGACAGCCAGTGCTTGAAAGCCTCAATCCGCTGTCAATAACGTTAATGCTATCACAGGTTTTCTGTGAACACTGTAATCTATTATATGGTTTCATATGCAGCATGTGGACCCGAATTCAGCTGCATTTGAGATGGAAACAGGCATTATTCCCTGTTTGAATGAATGGAAACATGCAGTCATTTCGAGTTTTCAGGGGTTATTTGTTGGAATTACAAGATTTCATAGAAGCGTGTTTTAATTCATGTGGAGAAAAAAATAAATACTCAAAAACATGCAGTGTTAAACATTTTGTGTTTTAAAAAACTGTCCATCTATTTGCATCATATAACTTGGCAGAAACAAAGGAATAAACTTTGTCAAATATAAATGAAACCAGTAACTGTTTCCTGTAGTGCTTATTAGAATTAAAATGCTCTAATTCAAATGAATAGAAGATTTATTTGCAATCAAAATACATATTCTTAAACTCGTGGCTTTAATGTGGACTATATTAGGCCAGAAGATAATGTCACTGCCTGATTTAACTTCAAATGATATCCAGTTTCCTTTCATTTCATGCTGAACTTTACGGCTTCCTAATATCAAACCTCGCTTTACACCTTGCTGCTTACATGCACAGCAGGATTTATGTTTTTGATCACGAAGACATCAGCATTTCTGTAATGCACTTTAGAAATCTCTTCAACTGACACATTTTTCTTTGAACTTTTAGTCGATGGGTTTCGGGATTTTTTCCCTTCGCCCGTTCAAATGCGGTGGGTGTCGCTGTTCGTGTTACAAATACGAGTTCCGTTTTAGTCATGGAGATTAAAGCTTTTCGGTGTTTGGTTTCCACATAAACGCTACGGCCATTGTGGTCTCAAGTCAGCAAGATGTGAAGTCGTGAATCCACCTGGTTTCCTCACCGTGTACAGAAACACTCCCTCTTTTAATATCACATAAGTTTAGCATTAAGCATGGTATACAGTGAGTGGTAATAGATACATTGATAATTAAGGCAGAAAAAACTGCCTTTGAGTGCTTTGACAGGTGATTTAATGGCTGTCTGTGGACTTATTTTGCAGGTTGAGTTCTAAGATTGGCACATGGTTGCGGCTGGTGTGATCCTTTTGCAAAATGATGTCTGGTTATATTCACAAAGAATAACTGCCATTGATACATAGCTCTCTTCTTGATTTGTCATCAAAGGATAGTTAAAGGGAAGGTTTACAGGTTTGGTAGCGTGACCAAATGTATGATTTGGAGACGCGGCACTGACAAAAAGGCATGAGGCCGAGCTGAAGAGGCTGAGATTTTGATTGGGAGTGACCAGGATGGACAGGATTAGAAATGAGTATATCAGAGGGACAGCTCAGGCTGAGCATTTTGGAGACGACGTTAGAGAAGCGAGGCTGAGATGGTTTGGACACGTGCAGAGGAGGGATTGTGGATATACTGGACAAAGGATGTTGAATATGGAGCTGCCAGGCAGGAGGAAAAGAGGAGGACCGCAGAGAAGATTCATGGATGTAGTGAAGGAGGACAATGCGAGGGATAGGGTGAGATGGAAGCAGATGATGCGCTGTGGTAATCCAAAAAGAAGAAGACATACAGCACTCTTCTACAGTATTAAATCTTCTTAATTTAATGCAGGCTGCAAAATTACCACTGACCTTTTCAGGTGTGGGTAGCAGCCCTCCATAGGGTGTCCTACTGTATGAATCCTTTTTGTGCTGTGGTTGCAGGGTGGGGCATCTGTGGACTGGGGTTGTTCAGGGATGCTGAGTCTGACTGGGGTCTGGGGACTTTGGAGGTCGGATCAGTGCCTTGGGCTCTTTGTGTTCCTCAGCAGCTTTTGGCCTGCTGGTAGAGGTCGCTGCTGTTGGAGAGCGTTGTTGCCATGGGGGGGTGTGCTTGGTTTGCAACAATAGGTCAAAGTAGCATCCACATGAATGCGAGGACCTACAGTAAGATTTCCCAGCAGAACTCTGGATTGTAATGACGTGTTATTTACTTCACCTGTGAGGTGTATTGGTGTGTAGTGATAGTAAAAAGTGATGGAAGCTGCACATTTCCATTCCTCTATATAGTCATGCTGCTCTTATTAGAATTTGTTTGCTGTTTATGTGAACAAGACCTTTTTGAAATCACATTGGTCAACCTGCATTTACACACACGCTATCAGATGGGATGTGAAAAGCGTGCCGGTGCAGCTTAAAGGAAGAGCACCGCGGATAAATTCGCTTTAGAGCACCGCTGCACCTGTGACATGCAAATAATTTGCTTCTCATAGGTTTACATTGCACAAAACAATAGCACCTGTAGCGCTGGGTGACAACTTATCTGCCCCAGCTGAAACAGGAACAACGTGCTCTGTCTCAGCGGTAATCTTTGATCAGCTGAAACGCTTTCTGTGATAAACATTGACTCGATCCCCATGGGCAATCACTCTATAGTACTGGCATCATGGGAGGTAATGTATGCATAGACGTGCTGAACTCGCCTCGGGCCCCTCGCACACACACACGCCCGCGCACACACACCGTGCACAGTGAGATGAATTGCTACGCCACCTAGAATAAATACATATCAGCTACAGTGAGCTGGGGCGCTTTGCTCTTTCCTATTAATCCTCAGCATGGTGATTTATTGCAGTGTGCTTGTCAACAGCCATATAGTCCCCTGGAACTGTGGCCAGCCGGGAGAAATAGTAGAGTTTAAGACTAAGGCCCAGCAGCTGCCCCATAGTCTATTTATGTGCATTCTGGTCCACGCTGCGGGTGAATATATGGGTTGGTTGAACAACAACATTTTGCGCTAAGAGGAATGGGGTTGTAAAATAATCTATTCACCATAATCCAAGTTTTAAATTGATGCCTTCCCAGATGTCACTGCTGTAGAGATTTGCATTTGCCAAGGTGAAAGGCCTGGATGCTCAGCAATCAGTTGCGCGCAGGAGAGTGAATGCTAAAGGGTTCTTCTGTAAGTTATTTTTATACTGTGTATGCATGGCAGTGCATATTCAGCTCTGGGTGTTAACTCATCCGTTTGATTAATATGACTTCCACTGAAAAACACAGAGTGGCAGTAAAGCAGTGGGACTCTTATTTAAGAGCACCATCTAGTGGGCGTCTCTGTGGTGAAGTTTTCCGGTGACATAATTCAGACGAATTGCAAACGAACAAATCCAACAGAACAGTGGATTGATCCCGTTATCGGGTGTTGTCTGGGTCCTGACGCAAAAGACCTGATCAAAGAGCTCACATGGGAATCACTTTTAGGTTCATGTATTTCTCTGAAGGGTCCTACATGTAAAAGGACAGCTAGAATGATCCTCATATCAACTTAAGGGGAAATTATGCTGTTGAAATTTTTACCTGAAAAGTTCACTTTAAAAGCTCAAGTGCTGGATTGTTGGTTTAGAGCATGAGTGAACTGGGTAGTGGAGGACATAAATCCCCTTTAGATCCTCTTTTAAAGATTTATATGAATTTTTAAAAAAAACTCTACCTTGGAAGTTGGTACACTACACTGCCAGAAGCATTCACTCGTCTGCCTTCACACGCATATGAACTTGAGTGACATTCCATTCTTAATCCAGAGGGTTTAATATGTCGGCCCACCCTTTGCAGCTGTAACAGCTTCAGCTCTTCTGGGAAGGCTTTCCGCAGGTTTAGGAGTGTTTTGGGGAATTTCTGACCATTCTTCCAGAAGCGCACTTGTGAGGTCACACACTGATGTTGGAGGGAAGGCCTGGCTCACAGTCTCCACTCTAATTCATCCCAAAGGTGTTCTATCAGGCTGAGGTCAGGACTCTGTGCAGG
>JAVDPK010001688.1:301810-317042 GCA_034780415.1 Cichlasoma orientale
GGAGCTGCTTTGTGCACTGGTGTGCAGTCATGTTGGAACAGGAAGGGGCCGTCCCCAAACTGTTCCCACAAAGTTAGAAGCGTGAAATTGTCCCAAATGTCTTGGTATGCTGAAGCATTCAGAGTTCCTTTCACTGGAACTAAGGAGCCGAGCCCAACTCCCAAAAAACATCCCCACACCATAACCCCCCCTCCACCAAACTTTGCACTTGGCACAATGCAGCCAAACAAGTGCAGTTCTCCTGGCAACCACCAAACCGAGACTCATCCATCGGATTATTAGAGCAGCATTATTCATCACTCCAAAGAAGCGCGTCTCTACTGCTCTAGAGTCCCGTAGCGGCGTGCTTTACACCACTGCGTCCCTGCTTTGCATTGTGCTTGGTGATGAAGGACTGAATGTAGCTGCTCGCCCCTTCCATGAATCTGAAGGCCACGTGAAGTTTGGAGGTCTGTAGCGATTGACTGCAGAAAGTTGGCGACCTCTGCGCATCGCTTTAGACTTTTCAAGAGCACCGTTGACAAAATACGGAACTTTGCAAATGAATTTCCCAATTCTGGGACACGTAAGGAATATTTTATCTTATTTAATCCAATGTCAGTCCAAAACAATCTATAACTATTGTAAATTTGAGGGGGGAAAAAAAAAATCAAATCAAGCTTTTAAGTCGTTTTGACTCATTTCTGACAAACACATTACGATCAAATACGAGTGTAGGGGAGGTGATGAGTCCGTATCCACAATTGTATAAAAAGAACTAGAACTACTATTTACTGTGGAACTACTCCACAGGGCCTCCCATCTGCAAATACAATATCAACTGAAACCAAATTATTTTAACTTGAACTGTATTATTGGGTTTTTTTTTAAAGCATCATTTTACAAAGATCAAAAAGGACCTTGAACTTCACCTGCTGTTTCCAAAATGAATCAATCATTTATTTCGACTGATTTTATTGTGAATACTGACACAGTTACAACACACAAGTCCAACAACAGGAACAGAGTACCCTTTTCATACTGCAGACAGCAAGGACACTTTGACTTGATAGCTAAAAACAAAAAATAAGGCCACTCCACTTTAAAGTGTTATTGTCCGTTTGAGAGGAGACAGCGGCTTTCTTCGACTTTGAGTTTCCACAGTGGCAGAGGACCTTCAGAGACAAAACAGCGGGAACTAAAAGGTCTACGGATCTCTCGTGTTTAACAGACACCGTCATGTGCTACATTTTAGACAAAACAGCTAGTGGCTGATGTAGATAGTTGTGAAGTTTCTAATGTATTTCAGAGGAATTGACTTTAAAATGTAAAATTCAGAAAATCACAGGGTGGAAAAGACACTGCTCATTCATTTTCAGCAATTTGCCACATTAAAAACGTTACAACAGAATTGCAATGGTAGGACATCACAGTTTAAAGCTGCATTAGTATGTTTTATTAGATCTTGCTTACTCTGATCAAATAAGCTCAAAATATTTATAAAATTGACTCTGAATGCTTCTCAGTTACAATTTCACATCACTGTTCACTGAAATAAAATGTAATGCTCTGAATAAGCCTCGATAGTCCATCCATGTAATATAGTGCCATTAATAGAGAGTAAACACAGTCCGATTGCCTGTTACAGCGGGATAGCTGCAGAGATTGACAGCTAGATGGCGCTGTGAGGCTGCATTTGCAAAGAAAGCCCTCCCCTTCTCCAAAACAAACCCATCTGGCCATCTCCTCACCACCTACCCATTTTATTCAGCTCCTCTCTGTCTCCATCTCTCTTCTTCACCTCTACACCTCATCACTCCTTCCATCTCCCTCACCCGTTCTCCTCAAGCCTCTATCTGCCTCCATCCATCTTTATCTCTTCCTCCCTTCCAACCCCCGCCCCCCACCTCTACAGCTGCTCTGTCCTCTACTGAGCAGCCACAGCCTGGGTTTCGCCTCCGGAGGTCAGCAGCTCCATCAGGCTTCCTGAAGATGGTCGATTCACCCCAGTTGCCCAGTTGAAGAACATTCTGCAGAAGAAGACGACAAAAAAAGTGGAAGAACTGTTTGAGTACTTGAATAAAATCCCAACCCCGCATCATGTTCATTCTTATATACTGTGTGTGTCTCGTGTGCTGATCCCTCCAACCACTGCTCGTGGTTGTTTTCGAGTCTGTGTGCTCTTTCCCGTTCCAGAGGCGGGGAGGCAGAGATGTGTCTGGAAGATGAGCTACACCTCAATCATCTTCCTCTGATTGTTTTATAACATGCTGGCTGTGTCAGTTCTCTCTCCCTTTTTCTCTCTGGTCCCTGAACTGCACGTCTCGCATCCTACAGCCTCACATTCACAGCCTCAGTCGGTATTAATACAACAGATCAGCCCCTCACTCGTTACATTTAAACCAGATGTTGAAAACAATCATTACGGCTTCATGTCAGGACCTCACTAACTAACCAACGGTCACACCTTCTTATGCTCATCCCCAGTGAAACAACTGATAACATATAGCTTGACATAACTGAAATACAATATGCCTGCAGTTATTTTTACATGTTGATTTACGTAGGAAGCTTCAGTTTATGTGTTACACAAACACATGCTGGTAACAGCTCCTAATTGAATCACACCATTTCCACATTTTTGAAAGCAAGAACAGAATAAGGGGGGGATACTGCTGTATGACTGAAGGTAACAAGACGAGGCTGAGTGAGTATCTAGCATAGATCATGAATCTACAGCCTGACACAGATGCTGGATTCAAACTGCAAGCGAGCTACAGGTACGTCGCTCTGGTAAAAGAAAACTGCCACTTGAAAAAGTGATAACGTGTAACAGTGTTTTGTCACTGGCTATGCGCACAGACAGCTCCGCCCATGTTATTGCTGCTGTAATGTGACCAGGTATATGTAATCACTGTCCACAGATCTGAGGTCAGACCAGCAATCCTATCGCAGCAATTTACGCACACTGAGAAATAAACTGTGTAACAAAATACAACAAAGAAAGTTAACAAGCTTTTGTTTTTGTACTGTATAATATTATAAAGTCTGTGAACTTAAAGAAAATAATGATAAAATAAAATCCAAGTAAAAGTAACTTTTTACAGGAAATCAGTTTTGCTGGTTTGATGAATGAACTGTGGCCAGAAAGGTAAGCCGAGAGTAACAAAAGGTGAAAAGACAAACTAACCGCCACCTCCCGTAATTTCCGGTCACCCAGATCGTTTCTATTTCTGTCTCCAGACCCTCATCTGTTTCCCAAGGGATTATCAAAGTGGATCAAATCCCATCTAATCTCCACCGGCCAACACAGACAAACAACTAAAACCAACTTCTGTCTGAACCAGAACCAGTTATTCAGTTGTGTACCAAGGATACAAAAAAAATTATCAAGTTAAAAGTTTAAGTAAAATTCGACTGAACCGTGTAGTTGAAAGTTTTATTAGTTGATTTAAAAAAAAAAAAAAAAAAAGTTGATTTATCATATCGTTTCCCCTCACTAAGTTTTATGTACTTAATACAAATATGGATAAATATCAAAATGTTGCCGCTGTTTTTGTTGAACTTGAAGATTTCAAATGGTTCTTCCATAAATGACATTGATTTAAACCTCAAATGAAATCCTTTACAGTTTATGAAATTATCGTATTACATGATGTAAATACAAGAGAAACGAACCTACATAATCTTTAAAAATCTGTTCAAAACAATCTGCTGCAAAATACTTCAACCACCAAAAGCGTGTTCATGCCTCCTCATTCTTCTGCATAATTAGACATCACACTGTCAGGTATTTCCAGTCACTTTAATAAAGTTTGATAGCTGAAAATGTTTCTGTGATCTAAAGCATCAAAGGTAAATGTAACGATTATGGTGTCGGACCCTGAGAATCAAAGAGCTTCTTGGCCCGGTGCTGAACAATCAGAAAGATTCAGTTTCTCTGCCCACAGCAGCTTTAATAAGAATGTGAACATCTGAGAGTCAGCAGGAGGGCTGTTATGAACAGACACATGCAGAAGAGCTGTACAGCAGCTGAACAATATCAAAGCACTGAAGGAGCATATTGTTTTAAAATCTGAATCGTGCAACATTACCCTGCTCCAAGAATGAAAATACAGGTGCTGGAATTGAGCCTAATAGGTCCCCTATTCAATGACACATATATGCACACCTCCAATCTAAATAAATAAATAAAATAAATAAATAAATAAATACAAAATCTAGACCTTTCAAAGAAAAGCAAGATTGCTTGAGCACTCACTCTGCAATGTACTCCAGCGGTGTCCAGGTACTGAAATCTGCTTTAGGCATGAACTTCCTGTTCATCGGCGTATCCAAGGTAACGCTGCCAAATGAAGCCAGATGACAATCAGGGTGAGTAGCTGTGTCTGAGCAGCAGTGAGGAAGCAGAGCGTGCAGACTGCAGCATCGCCACACATACTATATCTCTCACACAGTTTCTGTGGGGTTTGAAGTCATTTTATTCTAAAACAGTATTTTAGAGGAAAAGCCACTCCTGTGTGTAAGTTTTACATCTTCATTCAGCTTCAAGAAGAAAAAAAAAAAAATCTTTAGGACAGGCTAATCACAGCCGTCACTCAAACAATTGTGGGGCAGTTGCCCTCAGTTTTATCTGAAGTGCATTTCTATATGTCAGACTTTGTATTCCTGCAAAAAGCCGTAAACAACATTTTCATTCTGTACATTTCCAGAAATGTTAGGGTTCGTGTGTGGTGGTGCGACAGCATCAGAGAGCTGGGGTGTGCAGCAGAAATGCAAGTCATGGGGCTAATGTTAAACAGATGTGACAGAATGCTGGAGAGGCAGCCCAGCCCCAAGTTGGAGGAAAAAAGCAGCCAAACAGAGCGCAAGGGGTGGCTACACCCCCCATAAAGAAATTTCTTTCTTCTCACGATGACTGTGCAAAAAAACTGGTTTTATATTAAATAACTAAAAGAGGAGGCAATGATGCAAATGCAACCGTGTGTGTCATTCATCTGAAGCATTCATGCAGAGCTGCTGTGTGAAACGGGCACCCTTATTCATCTTTTATTCCTGCATCTCATCCTCACCTAGTACTTATCTATCCAACATAAAGAGCACGTTGCACAGCTAATTTTATAGCTTTCATCTTTGGTCCTTTCGCTGACTGCGTGGTCTTGCTGGTGTATTTAAAGCAGCTCTATAGATTATTTCTATGTTACGGTGAATACAAAACACATTTTTAAACCCGCGGTGCAGAATGAGTCTGCAGCAGAGAACACACACCTATCCACGCTACCTGAGATCTCTTTGTTTGTCCTGTTTTATTAATAAAAGTCTGCTGCTGGATATGAATTACAGTGACAAATCTGTTCTCTACAAATATTAAAAATACACTAAAAGAAACAATGCACAGTATTATCCTGCAAGCAGCATCCCAGCACACCATCCATGAGGAAAGAAGAGGTTTTTGTCATAAATCACCATGTTTGAGTTGGTGTGCAGTTTAACCCAATGCGATTTGACATGCCGCTGTTAATACAGCCAATATAGTTGTTTTTGTGTTCCTTTAACTTCAACGTTTTTTTCCCCATAAAAATAATCCAGATGGGTTCTGAAAGTAGACACCGACTCCAAGAGTCCACGTGACAAGGAACGGTCTCCAGGTGTTTCTGCACCTGGAGACAGTTCCTTGGTGAAATTTGTAAAGACCCAGTGTGTAAAAATAAGACATGCAGACACATGTATTATAAAGATTTCATGCAAGTGAAAGTTTAATTTCAGAATAAAAACCAAGCAAAGCCTGTTTCCCTTTTATTTTCCATTTAAACTCTAATTACAAACTTGCCACACACAGTAATGAGCAGTAACTGTATGATATAATCAAAGCCACTCCCCCCCCCCCCCCTCATAATAAAGGGGCGACTGATGTTTTGAAGAAGGCACATTGTATTTGAATTTTACAGTTAAAATATTAAAATCTAATTTTAGCCTCACATTTTAAAAGGTTAATGAAATCACGTTAGACCGTATCAAGCTATTAAATTAGTTACTTTTTTTGCTAGTAGGGACACTCCAGAGATTTTACACATCAAGTGTACTCATCACACAGAGAAAACTGAACACTCTGAAATCAGGATCATCTTGATTAAACTTTGAGATGTTTGCAAAACATGCTGAGAGTGAAAGTTTGACAGGATAATAATAATCCAGTGATTCCTACAGATTAGGGTCCCTCACATTTCTGATGAATTCACTGGCCAGCTCTAAATAGTCCACTATGAACCTTAATGAAAGCAGCCCGTATAGAGATTTATTGGTAAGGAATGCTTTAATTATTCATAATTGATAAAAAAAAAAAAAAACTGCACATTTTTCCCTGCAAGCCTGGCTCTCCGGTTGTATCTGCTGTGAATACAAACTGATCTAATCTGAGGCCGAGTAGAGAGCAATAAACTCTGTGGGGTCCCACTGCAACGCTGCACAGGTTCTGGATTTAATGCAGCAGAGAAGACTGTTGGTTGATTATTCCTTTAAGGACAACAGCTGCTACAGCTGCACCGGTACACTTTGATTGTGTTGCATTTCGGTACTCACGGCAGTATGGCGACAGCAGCGGCGTCGGCAGGTATCCCGCTGTTCTTTGCTGCAAGACTCTGACACAACTGGTGGACAGCCGCTTTGGCCATGCCGTATCCTATCATGCCTGGGGATCGCAGTGGGAACATAGTTTCAGCATCCTAAAGAAAATTCAGCTTGCAAAAGGCAACACACACCACATCAAAATCATAACACGAACTTTGCCCAAGAAGTGGACGATATTGATTTGTCAAGAGGGGTCAAGTGGGCAGACATCTGTGAATGTATGGCAGCAACATCTTGAGACTTTCAAATCTCAGACTGGAGAAACATAAAAATGCCTCCCTGTGCTTTACATTGTTGTAAATGTTTATGTCGACTTTAGGCTCGACAGTCTGCTACTTGCTTCCTGAATTTGTGCATGAACCCAGCTGGGGCTAAGGAATGTTTTGCCTCTTCAGCATCTGGAAACAGTAAGCATCTCTTCCCCCCTACACGATCCTATGACAGGCTTACAAAACCCCGACCAATAGAAGTAAGGGGTGGTGACATGACTTTCCTCTCAAGCTTTACTTTTTCCTGCAAGACTAGTAATGGGTACCAGTCACGTCTAACGACAAGGTTAGGCTGCAGATTTAGACCTGTGACCTGATCCAGACGGGTTCAGTCCATCATTAAATAAATCTACTTATCCAGTTAGACCCTGAAACTCATTCTGTCTGCTTTCATTGAAAGCGTGCATGAAGAGGGGAAGTTTTAAATGAAGCGCTAGACACTGATAACACTAAGAGGCACCTTTAAAGATAGCTGGCTTACTCGTGGTCAGCACCTGGGATTGATAAGTACCAAAACAGTGGATAACTTTAATGAAAGCGGTGAGTTTAGGAGAGACGCAGCTGTGAGTCAGCTGCATTTTGTGTTTTACTTCATTGTGCTGCTGAATTAAAACATAAAGAAAAACTCTGATAATAAAAATCTTACATCAACATAAAAGAAGTGTTTTCCAATCAAAAGTCAAGAATTGTTACAACAGAAAGCCATTAGTAAGAAAAAAAAAGTTTTCAGGGCAATTAAACTTGACAATTCTTTGCAAGTCTAGGTATGGCTTTGTTCTATTTACTGTACACACACACACACTTTCAGAATTAATTGTAATCAAGCAGTTTGGAGAGGAAGGACAAATATTTTCATTATGCGAACTCATCAGGCATGCTTTAATGTAATAATACTCATGCATCATTTTAGGTTATTTTGGTGAAATGCAATTTTCAGTTGTCACAGGCTGCATTAGAAATTTGACAACAGTGTGCTGATCGCCTCCCGTATACGCTTTATTCTTCAATAACCAGCTTTATTAGTTTGTTCAGTTAGCTGATACACTCAACAGTTCCCTAACAACTAGTCTCTAAAGCTCAGGTTTGTGGGGTGCAGAATATTACTAATTTAGTGACACATAAATTCTCCCCATACCCTCTTCTATTCTCCTCGGTATGAGAGACTGGTGGGCTACAGAATTTTCATCTAGTGAGTGTTAAAGCAAAGGCCAGACTGGGTTTCTTCATGGAATTTAATAGGCTACAAGTTGCATATCTGGGGGGATAACCACAGATCATGAAAATCTTACAAGGCCAAGCAGAGAGCTCTTCATTCTCTTTGAACTGTCTGGGATTCAACCTCTACTTTTAATCCTAAATCTGGGGTCAAATTCACAAAAAGAGCAGTCATATCTTTTTCCCCAACCTTTCTTCATCTGCTGGCTTTTCATTTTTCTTTCAAATTTCCAGTAAATTAGGTTTGATGCATGGAGGAAGAAGCTAAGAAACAAGACTAATGGGTCAGTGGGGTACGCAAACCCCGGTCAGGAGCGGGTTTTGTTTGAGTTTCGACTTGATATCGACTGTAAGCATTTTCACTGCTACAACTTGCTCCAAATGCAATACAGACACACGCGTGTGAGTGTGTGTGTGTGCGCTTGTGTTAGGCCACACCTCACTAATAGCACCAAAATGAAGCTGTACAGTAAAGTTACAGAAATGCAAACTACAGGAATGGGAAATGGCTGAGAAAGGGAGTTTGCATGTATGTGGTTGATGATGCAGAAAATGCATAAGCATATTTTTATGCTCAGTCTTGCAGTACAGAGGACTCTGAATGGCAAGATAAATATATTAACTCACAAACTGACAGCACTAAAGATTTTATGCAGATTTTTTTTGTTGCCTTTTTGCAACACTACTGTTGCCTTTTGCTATTACAACTCCAGTACTTATTACGGATCTCCATCACCCATTCCTCTGATAGCGTTTGGGACCAGAGTGGCACGTTTGTGGCCCCCTTTTACGAGGGCGCAGGCAGAGCCTGAAGCAGAAAGCCTGGATAAACAAAACAAAAAAAAAAAAAAAAAGTTGAAACCCACCACTGTTTATACCCATTATCTCTGACTGGGGTTTTAGGTTTCGCCAAACCAGCAAACACAAAGAAAGCCTGGCTTTGTCGAACCTGCTGCATCGTCAAGCACGACAAAAGCTTTACCTCAAATGTTTAGTCGACCCAAAAAAAAAAAAAAAAAAAAAAATCAACTCACATTTTTTTCTGCCTGAAGTGATACCCTTCATTTAGTCGGTTATCTCACACACCTGCAGCATTTAACAGCCTTTTCATCCATTAAACTTTGATTAACAACAACAAAGTCAAAGTCAGTGCAATTAGTCATCCTAATATCCTTTCCTGCTTCCTCTTCACAGATGATCTGGATTTGGCTCATTAACTTTCCACTCAGCTTGTTTGATCAAAGCACTCGAAAAAGAAAAAAAAAAAAAGGATGAGCGTAGGTACCTCTTAACCCTGTTTGTTATATTTCTTAACATTTGGTACTTGATACTGCCTCGTGTTTGATTAGAACTCGAAGACTTTTTTCCTCCGACGCTCTACATAAACACACACTCACACTGCAGAGAACAACAGAAATGTTTCAGTCTCATAAGTTAAAACACTCTGTGCATGGGGATATTGTGTGAGGACCAACAACTGCTGAGTCACTGCCTTGCTAAGCCAGCAGCCAATGAGATCATCAGCTCTGTGTGGGCTGCTGAG
This sequence comes from Cichlasoma orientale, assembly GCA_034780415.1. Classification (NCBI taxonomy): domain Eukaryota; kingdom Metazoa; phylum Chordata; class Actinopteri; order Cichliformes; family Cichlidae; genus Cichlasoma; species Cichlasoma orientale. Next base: position 311,444 of record JAVDPK010001688.1, read on the forward strand.
CCAGGGCTTTGTGTAGCTTCAGAATTGGATCTCAGCCCATCACATGGCACAGGAGGGGTTTTACACATCACATGGCCCTGGACCTAAGCCTTTCTGGACACTACATGAGTTGAAGAGCTGGACAAGTATCAGATGGTAATAATAACAAATTATATGACAATACCAATTAAATTGATTTCTTTTGATTCGCTGCCTGAATTGATCGCTTAAAATCACAGACCATTTAAAAAAAAAAAAAAAAAAAAAAGTACAAGGATGGCATGTTCCAGTGTCTTAATAATAAAGTTATAACATAATTTTAGTATTAAGCGTCTTAAGCTCCCAAATGAATCTGCATGATAACAAGAGACCCTGATACCAGGAATGACCTTCAACTACACAGTATCAAAACTACAAATTAAGTTTGTTTAAAAAAATATTTATGATCTAACTTGTGTATTTAAACCAAACTGGGTCAAGGTGAATGTAGCGATAAAGTAAAATAACCTGTAATTAAATATAACTTAGAATTGCAATTTCTTTTCAAATTTAAGGTAATGTTAAGATCAATTTTACTTTTAAATGGAACTTTTTTTAGTTTAAGTGTAACAAAGTAATGCTACAGTACTGTGCAAAGGTCTTGAGCCACCCCTAATATCTTTATATTTTGCTTCCAAGGAGCCAGACTTGTAATTTTTTGTTTGTTAAGCCACTTAACACTGACCTATGAATCATTCAAGCATTAAAAAAAAAGCCAGCATCTACACATAACGTAGCAAAGACTCAACTTTTAATATTTAGGCACTTTGTTGCTAGCAGCCTCTCATGCCAAAGACGTCACAGTTTCACAGAAATAAAATAGTATTTTTGCACCAACAGGGTGACACCCAAAGAACCATTAGCCAAAAACGTGGCTGTGGAGCAGAGGACAAAAGAAAGAGTGGCAGGCCTAAAACACTACCTACAAGAGATGACCCGTTATCTGAAAGTCATGTCCTTAAGACCCAGGAAAAATTAATCAAAGACCTGACACAGGACATTTTGGTTCAAAGTGTTGTCATGGTTTGGAGCTGCGTTTCAGCCAGTGGTGTTGGGGATCCTGTCAAAACTGATGGAATTATGATCACAGAAAAGTAAAGGTCAGATTTTGATCCATCATGCAATACCATCAGGAAAGTGTCGGACTGGCAAGTTTCATTTTTCAGCATGACAATGATCCCAAACACACTGACAGTGTAGTAAAAGAACACCTGGAGAAAAAACACACAACCTCAGCATTATTAAAGCAGTGCGGGATCATTTTGACACAACAGAAAAAAGGCAGCTAAGATCCAAAGAAGAGCCTTGAAGGTCCCTTCTAAAAGCAAGGATGCATTAATCCTTATGTAATACACGACTTAAACTACTTAGCATCAATTTTCATATGCTGCTCTGTTATTCTTCTAATTCATCTACTTTCATTAACCTTATTTTTAAATATTTATTCACTCTTGCTCTGGATATCCTGAAACGAGTAAGCAGGTCACGGCTGAGTTGATTGCTCAACAATAAAGGAAGCCTTTGAGGTGGACAAACACGTTGTTTTGGCAATCAAACCAATTACTTTTTGTTTGTGAAACATGCTCTCTAACCAGCGAGCACCACTGCTGCCGCAGAGCTCATAAGCGATTCCGTCTTTTTCCTTCTGTGCCGTTTCTTAGATCAATGTTATCGACACACGGTCGTGAGTGCGCCTCTGATCAGTGTGTCAGTTACCCCGGTCAAAGTCTGTAACCCTGAAGAGCAGGCCATCAGGTCGCTATGATGAGAACAGTAAACACACAAATGAAAAAGAGAAACTGTGTGCCTCACCTCCAGTGCCTGACTGGGCTGCTTTGGCTCCAGCCAAAGTCAGCAGTCCACCTGTTTTTAGATGCAGGGCAGCGAGGTGGCTGGAGATGGTCGAGGTCCACACGCTCTGTTTCCACATCAAATCTGCATTTTTGTACAAGTCTGTAGGCGATTATAAAGAATAGCATCTTAGCCTGGCTCTTCAAAGCGGTCCCGATAGCTGCCAGTACCTCTAAAAAGTTTGTTTAATCTTACAGAAACTTACCATTTTCACAGGAGTTTTGTGTCAGACTATTTCTTGGCTTGGACCAGAAACTTCCTGAAGTCTCAGCAGACTGCCCGACAATTGTTCATTGCCAAGAATCAGTCTGGCACAAAACTCACCTATTAAATGATGAGTTGCTGTTTATAAACACTGGTATTTGTACAGATTTAATACACAAACTTGTTAATCTGAGCCGGGCCGGTCGTGTAGACCCGCTGTTCTGTGCAGCTTCATTCTTGCCAGTCTTTCCGTCTTCGCCAGAAAGTGAGCGTGCCTTTTCCTCCAAATGTTTGAACTATTGCTTTAAATGGCTGAATTTACTGCCATCTCAAAGTGCTTATTAGCTGCACATTAATTCTGGCACTTCAATAGAACTGCTACTTTGCCTTAGCTGCCAGGTACTGCTATGGAATAAATACTGAAAAACTAACTGGCAAAACAAGAATTTGGCAAGATTCTGGACCCACCGAACAAGATTTGAAAACTACTAAGCAACAGAGTTTCAAGAAAAAAAAAAATCTCATTATAAATATGGCACAATTTATGTGTTCAAGTTCAAAATTAAGCATGGCTGGCTGCAGGAAAATTGGCTGATGATTAACACTAAAACAAATATTTAAAAAAAAAAAAGAAAAAAAAAGGTTGAACTCTGACCTTTGGAACTACAGTTTCCTCCTGCCCATCCTCCCGCCACGCACAAGATGGCATCCACTTTCTGTTCCCCTAGCAACTTGGCCACATCTGCCGTCACCTGCACAAAATGAGAGCTGTTAACACACCGTCATAAAGCCACAGGGCTGGTGCAGGAGCTGAATGGCATTTAAATGTCAATGAATCATCAGCAGGAGATGACTGTTCTGGTCAATGAACAAAGGAGGACGCCTGGAGAATTATCCTCAGTCACCAATGTGCTGTTATATTTCTAAAAATATACACTTTTTATTTTATGAAGAGAAAAAAAATATCTTGCCAACAGCCACTGTACACAAACATGGGATGCTACAGATTTGTAGTAAAGTCACATCAAATGGGCAAAAAGAGACATGCAAAATATAATAGGATACATAAGAATATATATATTTATATATATATATATATATATATATATATATCTGTCAAATAAGAATACTCAGATCAGCTTTAATACTGGAGTGTATTATCACAAACTTGCATTGGGTTTTATACCCTCTCCATCCTTAGACCCACTCAATAAATAGACTGGAGCTATAAAAGCTGCTTAGATGTTTAAGAAAAGGAAAGAAAATTCAGCTAGTCATTAATGCCAAAGAGAAAAATATTACAGCAAATTAAGCTCGCCTGCAAAAAGAAATGCCGAAATCCCCCTTCTTTTCAGTGTGACTTGAACGCACCATTAGCTTACACATATTCTAGCAACTCTACTACTGAACAATGCAAATAATTATAAACAAATAATAATACACAAACAACACACAAATGCTATTAGTGTTATACTTCAGTCGTGTGAAAAGTCTGACTTTAGCTGCCGCTGTGACAGCCCTGTACCTGTCAGCTTTTACATTTATGAGTCAGAAACACCTGCAGCTCACCTGTCCCGCTTGCTCGGTGAAAGACTCCGTCACCTTCACGATGACGTTTTCATTAGCCTCTTCGTTTGCGACCATGTCGATGCTGGCGACCCACTGTTTAGTACACGGAGAAACAGAAATACAGTTAGCTCACCGTTCACCAGTGTTAGCATGCTAGCTTTAGCTGCCGTCACTCACCCATCCTTTGGATTTGAAAATCTCGACACACTTTGAGCCCAGAGCGCCTCTGCCGCCGTAAACAATCACCCGGTGTGCAGCCATGTTTACGCTCCGGTTATCTGTCAGGAGTGAGAGCGAGTGGGCTGCAGGGCTTCAGCTAAAAGAGCAGCAGGAGGAGGAGGAACAGGAGGCGTTTCTCTGCGTGCGTGTGCAACAAGTTGGTGGAACTAATGCTGCGTTCAACGACTGTCGGAAACCCACCTTACAAAGTGAATGCTGAAGCAGCCCAAGCTGGAAACTGAAGCATGAAACTGCAGTTCTTGAAGTGGTTGCTTGAGGATGCCTATAAAAGCAAGGCATTTCTACTGCCATCGGCCAATTCCAAAGAGGCAATCTGCGGAGCAGAAAATGTTTATCTGTCTCTAAAAACAAAAACAGCAGAGGCCAGAAATTATTATTATTATTATTATTTTTCAGAAATTAAGTTGAACCTTCAAAATGTGGAGTCCAAAATCGGGGGGGGGGGGGGGGGGTTTTGGCTACGCCCATCTGTCAGACCCATACTCATAGACTCCCTAAAAAGCACGACTGAAAAGTAGGTGTTAAAAAAAATGCTGATGTTACAGAGAAAGGTTTGGCCTCTAAGGATAGGAAACTGTAGCTGGTATCTTTGCACTTATCTAAGTCACTGAATAGAACTGTACATCTGCTGTTGGTGCCTTTTAAAGCATTTATAATGTAATTATGTGACATACAATGTCACCTGCTGTGAAGTACAGACTGATTGTGTGTGCTTTAGTTTTGGTGAGTAAAAGTCTTTTGAAAATGTTGCTATTATAAAAATGAATGTAGCTTCTGGTTGAAGTCTATGAAAAAAATGGCCCTCAGTTCCCTAATCTGTTAACTAAGTAAACACTTTTTTGAAGACTTTATAGGTTCAGCCGGTAATTTCAGGTCATACTGAGAAAAACATTAGCCAGTGAACATGTGACTTCAAAACAGGGACTTGTCTAACCAATGGGTGACATCAAAGCGGTACCTCCATTTTTTATGCTATGGTCTATCACTTAATTAGCAAGTATGTGTCTATGCATTGAACCCAATTACTCTGGATGAAACCATACAATTTATGGATGCAGGTTGCTACCTCTTCTTCTCTCTTTAAATATGGTTCAAATATGGTTCCTTTTATGGACAAAAATAGGCAACTTTATGAATGGGATTTTTACTTCTAAGAGCCTCATTGATGAGCTCTATTGTAAAAATACGGCCACATCTAGTTTGGGGAAAAAGGTCGATGATGAAAATACCAAATGAAAGGCTTCAAAAGCCCCTTAAAAAAAAGTCTAGTCAGTCTTTTCTATACAGTCTGTGTGCACAACACAAGGTTGTGCAATTGCTTACTGCCCACATTGCACACACTGGGCTAACCTTACACTCTGTCACATATTTATTCTGCATTTATACATATCCATAGACCATAAATATGTATTCTTATTTACCACATCTATCTCATATTTATCATACTATCATAATTGCACTATGCACTTGTACTTTATCCATAATTAGATACTTTTTAGTTTTTGCACTCTATCTGTAATTGCACCTTTTCATATTTGCACTCCTACGACTTTGCACAATGTTACTATTTGCACATCTGGTAGACGCTAACTGCATTTATTGCCCTGTACTTGTACTGAGCAACTGAGCAATGACAATAAAGTGGAATCTATCTATCTATCTATCTATCTATCTATCTATCTATCTATCTATCTATCTATCTATCTATCTATCTATC
>JAVDPK010001688.1:317142-332370 GCA_034780415.1 Cichlasoma orientale
ATCTATCTATCTATCTATCTATCTATCTATCTATCTATCTATCTATCTATCTATCTATCTATCTATCTATCTAGTGAGTATGTTGTTACATTTGCAAATATTTGCAAAAACAAAACAGACAAAAAAACATTATCCTAAACTTAATCTCCACACTGAAATCTTATTTGCTTTAAAATGTCAGTGCTCGGAAGCTATAGTGAACACAAAGGCTTGAATGTGTTCTTTTAATGATAAGTGCCAGAATATTGAAATGGGCCAGGCTGTGCTGAAGGAAAAGGTGCAAGCCTAGTGTGCAGTGATCTTCTCATTACCTGATTTTTCTGTGTGCATTCACCTTTAATGCTGAATGTTTGCTAATTTCTCAATCTCTGCATATCACGTCTCCATTTTCTGTAAAGTTCATCCCAGCGATTTCAGATGCATCACAATCAAAAGAAACAACATAGTACTGACTGAAGTCAGATGTTTCCTATTTTGCTTTTGTAACAAAAAATAGCATCATTTTCACTAGACTGCATAATATTAGAATAAATATGAGGTCGCAGATCTCCATTTAATTTTATACAGTGAGCACTAGGTGCTGCTATAAGGCTGTGAGGTTGACAACGGAGCACTGAGCTACATCTTCCCATTATGTTGCTGCTGTGCTATCTGTGCTGAGCCAAAGCAGCATGCCAACGAGACATCTCTGGCTCTCATGAATTATACAAACAAGATGGCCTTGGCTTCCCTGTCACTGTAGTGAAGCCCCGATCTGTCACCTCACCTGGATATGACACACACCTCTGCTACTGGGAATAAGTGCTTGGTTTGTCTAGTCTGACACCACACACACACACACACACACACACACACACACACACACACACACACACACACACACACACACACACACACACACTACACAGGATAGAGAGGGTGAGGGAGACAAATACACACTTTCTCAATGTTGTAAACAAAAGAATTTTGCCTTCCTTTCCTGCCTGCCTTCCGATCTCCCAGAGAAAATGTAATAAGAGAAACGCGCACATGCACACTCACACATTTTCTTTAGAGTGTGAGATGAGGAGGTGCTGTTTGGGTCATGGAAGTCAGTGAGGCTGACCAGGCTCAAGAGCTGGCTGATGTACCAAAGAACACATAATAATTATGCTCCACTATCTGATTCAGACCGGGAAGAGAAATCCTCCAGGTTCCTGACACAAAATTAGACCTGCATCAAAGGAACCTGGGCCAGGTTGACTGTCTGTCAGCAGCTTGGCATTTCGTGGCATGAAGTGGACACAATAATGACTACAGCACTGACCCTTGCTGCAGATTTGGGTTTATTAGGCCAGCGGTGATGCTTGTCCAGAGAGGCAAGATGATAAGTGATAGGTTGCTAGTTTCAGCGCAAGAACAGGAGTTGGGGAAATCTGTGACACTGGCAAGTTAAATATGAGGTCAGAACTCCAAGCTGATTACAATGGCAACTTTTTTGCACAGTTTAATGAGCCTGAACTACAAAGAAATTTTAACATACTCAGGATATCTTTTTGTTATCTGGCTTAACTTGACAACTACTGAGCGATCAACAAGACAGTGACTCAATAAGTCAAACCCAGGTTCACATATAAGAGGCTGTATTAGCACCACATGGCCCTGTGCAAACACAGACAGGTCTAAATACACAATATAAGGAATAAAATATTGTCCAGGCTGAAAGAAACATGACTGCTACAGTCAAAGCCAGGAATGAAAACTGCTAAAAGTATGTAAGTATCAGAATCTTTTATACAGAGAAAACCCAACAGTCAAAACAACCCCTATGACCAAGCACTTGGTGAGAGTGGGAAGGAAAAACTCCCCTTTAACAGGAAGAAACCTCCAGCAGAACCAGGCTCAGGGAGGGGCAGCCATCTGCCACGAATGGTTGAGGGGCGAGAGACAGGACAAAAGACACACTGTGGAAGATAATTAGAGATTAAAAATAACTAATGATTAAATGCAGAGCGGGGTATAAACACAGAGAGAGTGAAAAGACATGAGTGAAGAAGAAATACTGCCCTAACTATAAGCTTTATCGTGAAGGAAAGTTTTAAGCCTAATCTTAAAAATAGAGAGGGTGTCTGTCTCCTGAATCCAAACTGGGAGCTGGTTCCACAGAAGAGGGGCCTGAAAGCTCTCCCATTCTACTTTTAAGGATCCTAGGAACCACAAGCAAGCCAGCAGTCTGAGAGCGAAGTGCTCTATTGGGGCGATACGGTACTATGAGGTCTTTAAGATAAGATGTGTGAAGAATCCAAAGTCGTGAAGAAGACTCCTCATTTACATGAATAAACAGAAGTCCATTAGATATGATTCAAACCACTGCATCACAGCACCTTTAACACCTATGGCATGCTCTAATCTCTGTAATAAAATATTATGGTCAACAGTATCGAACGCTGAGTTCTAGCAGGACAAGCACAGAGATGAGTCCACTGTCAGAGGCCATAAGAAGATCGTTTGCAACCTTCAGTGATGCTGTTTCTGTGCTTCAAATAAACCGTTCCTCTGCAGATGATCACTTAACTGTTTTACAACTGCTCTTTCAAGAATTTTTGAGATAAAAGGAAGGTTGGCCTATAATTAGCTAAGATGTCATTAAAATGATTAAAACAGCACAAGGCCAGCAAGTTGTCTACAAGGCAACTCCCTGTTCTAGAATTATGTCATAAAGGGTAACAGAACAAAGAAATGGATTTGACATTGCTTGGAGTCAGCAGGAAAAAAAATTAGGCAGGGAATAAAGTTCTCCCTGCTCAGAATCTGTAGCTCTCACTGATGCTGGCTAGGGAAAGCCAAACTGCTTAGAAAATGTGTTAAAATGATAAAGCACTTTACTGTCTGTGGAGCAAGTGCCATTACTGATTTATCAGGAGATGCTGTATTTATGCTCTTTGACCTGTCATTTCGGATGTAATCTATTGTGGAGCAGGCTGGGTTTGCGGTTTGAGCTACCACGGATTGTACATAAGCGACTGACTTAGCATCTGGGTTTGAAAAGTGACGCCAGAGAAGTGGAGGCGACTTCTCTGGTTTCAAAAGAAGTCTGATTGTATAGATGTCTACAGGGAAAAAAATGGGCCATCAGCTCATTTCATGATGGCACTATTGCTGGTTTCAAGTCCTTTTGAATACAGCATGATGTTAATTTTGTACATTATGGTCTCCATTAGAATCCAGAATGACAATAAAGCAGATTATGCTTCAGGGTACGCCTACCTTGTGATTTATAAGTAACTACCACTCGGCTGTGAAGTGTCTCTTGGGTTCTCAGTGAGATCCATTCCTCGCTCGTCACATCTGCTTCACAGCAGGACCTCATTAAGCTATAAGTGACATCACTGCGTCTACTTTTACATATAGTCTACGCCAAACATGCAAACCCAGAATTACACCTGAAGTTACCTCTCCAAGCCTCACAGTACAGGCTTCTAATCTTTATATGATACCTTTAACATTAGCAGCAGTAGTAAAATTTTAATCATACAGCATCATTCTCATGTTTTCAGTGTCAGTCTATCACTCATGCTGTGTCCAGTACCACTTAGTATTTCATTTTATTGTCCCATAAATAACTTAATAACCTTTAGTGTTCTGAAAAGTCCACAGTGGAAATAAAAAAGCAGTGTGCATGACATGTGCGTTACTTTCTGCAGCAATCCACAGCTCTGCTCCTAAAGATTGTTTCGCATCTAAATTGTGGGTTGAAGCAGCAGGTGAGACTGTTTTTCTGTGGCCGCAAAAAGAAAAATAATCTCCGCAAGTAATACACTGGTGCCAGCATAGCAGGATATATGAAATGTGTCCTCGCTGTCTCCGATGTAGCAAATCTTCTCACTACATGAATCTTCCATTAAGTTAACCCAGTACAAATCAGGCTAAAGGAGACACAATCCACAGTTTAACCGACAGAAAAGTGCCAAAGCAGCTCAGGGTTTTTACCTTCTTAGCTTCATTTTACTCAATTTACATGTTTGCTTTAGGAGAAGTGATTTGATTTTCATTTCCAGTGTCGCTCCACTCTGCTGGTCTGTTTAACCTCACACATTAAACTCACACTTTGCCGTGTCTTTCGTCATCCCCGTGCCGCGTTTTGTTGAGTAATGTTGATCGTGTGCATTTATCTTTGTAGTGCAGCGTTTTGTAAAATTTGCTTTTGAAATTACCCGTGAAAACACAGGCTCACGTTCATAAGTGGCTGGGATCTGTTACCTTTTGGAATGTATTCTGTGCGTGTTGGAGCACACTGATGCCTTCAGAAGAGGATTAATGCTGTATATAAATTTTGTGGCTATGCATAAAGCCGTTACTCATGCATTTTAATGCATGCACTTCTTGCTGAACCATTTTATACTTTGACTTGACACCCGACGCGTTCTGTGGCGTTGATGAAAAATCAGAGCTGCAAGGCAAAGTTAGGTCCCTGTTTGTTTGAGTGAAGCAATGATGCAATGGTACAGCAGGAGCGTTTACACATGCAACAAACCCAGCTATAGAAAATGTATTCTAGAGGTTCATCCTGTTACTGTAGCTAAACAGGAAGAAAACCGATCAAGGTAAGTTCATTATAGATGGATATGGTGTTTAGATGTCTTGGCTAGTTCCCAGCATGTCATAATAATTCTGCTTCAGAATCAGCTGTTTTTCCACAGAAGATACTTCGACGTGCAATGATGAGACAAGTGTGGGTGTAAATAATAAAACTCCTGGTATTTTTGGCTCATTGTTACAGTCACATCTTACCGAGACTCTTGAATTCTGCTGTGACACGTGTGCTTTTCTTGCAGTGATGATTTAAATTGCCCGTCTATCTAAAATCACTGATTTAACAACAGGAGTGTTAAAGGGCGGCTTACTGCGACTTTTTTTTCCCATGTCACATAGTGATGGCACCCAGTCAGAACACCAACTGAGCATTTTACAGTAAAATACAGTATTTGGTTTTCATACAGCATTCTGTAACTTAGACTGTTTATTAACGGTAACATTTAAGAAGATCTGTGAAGAATAAAATTTAAATCTTGACCTCTGAATGACATTTATCCAACAGATATTCCTCAGTTTTGTGTTTTAAGAGTGCTTTACTTTAATCTGGATAGATCTGGATTTTGGACACTTCTGTTATAATAAACCTCTTCATTGTGCATTTCTTGCACTATGCCATTGTCTCAAATCAAACACCTAAATTTGCAGTCTTGCTGCATTCACATGGTACTTTTTCCAGTGCTTTAGACTACAAATGACATTTTAATCATGCAGCACTTCATCTCCCTCACATCAGTGGCCAATTTAGCTAACCTAACATGCAAATTTTGGGACCATGGGAGGAGACCACAGTACCTGGAGGAAACCCATACAGGCACAGGGAGAGCAAGCGAACTCCTCACAGAGCGGTTTGAGCCAGGACTCTTCTTGTTGTTAAGCAACAGTGCCAACAGCTGCACCACTTTTTCAATTTGAGCACTTACCACAGTCACAGTCACAACATCTGACATACAACTATAGCTGCATGCCACATTTTACTCTGACCACTCATCTCCCTCGCTGAAAACAACAGTATACCACAAATAAACACATATAGTACTGTGCAAAAGCCTTGAGCCATCCTTATTTCTTTATATTTCGGTAGAAAATGGGAAATAGGTGCAGGGATTTATTGAAACATGTGCAAACATACATGGAAATACAATATATAAGACAAAAACAGAGTTTGATAATTCTAAGGAGCAATTTGTGGTAAGACCGCTTTTATTCTTTAACACAGCCTGAATCCTCTTAGGCAGTGTTCTTATAATTTCTTTAAGTAATCTTCAGGAATGGTTCTCCAGGCTTCTTGAAAGACATTCAGAGCTCTTCTTTGGATGTTGGCTGCCTTTTGTTGTCTGTCAAGATGATCCTACACTGCTTCAGTAATGTTGAGCTCTGTGTTCCGGGGAGGCTATTGTGTGTTTTTTCTACCCAGGTATGCTTTTACTGCACTGGCCATGTGGAAAGGGAAAAATGAAAGCACTGCCAGTAAGACACTTTCCAACTGGTATTGCATGGTGGATCAAAATCTATGTTCATAATTTCATCATTTTGACAGGACCCCCCTGCAGCACTGGCTGAAATGCAGCCCCAAACCACGAGAGAGTTTTAACCAAAAATGAAAAAATTTGGATTCATCATTCCGTGTCGCCTGTATTCCTGTGTTCCCTTCCTTAGGATTTTCTTCTTGAAAGCCACCCTTCTACTGAGACCAGTACTAATGAGGCTTCAGTGAAGCGTACATGGATCAACCTTTCTATTTCGTAAGGACATAATTTTCAGATATTGTTCATCTGCTGCTGATAGTTTGTTTTTTGACCTTTTAGTTCTTCTTTTGTCCTCCACTTGTCACATTTTCTCAGATTTTTTAAGGATGTACTGCACACCATACCAAGTTTTTGGCTTACAGCTCCTTGGGAATCACCTTTTTGATGTCTGTCAAACTGTGTTGTTATTATTAGCATTTTTTGTAGTTTCAACTAAATAAATGGTAATCAATTATGTTTTGCAACAGGCGGCTAGGAATAAAGTTCTGAAACCTAATTTTGAAAAAAGTAATTTAAAATTGGTTCCATGCTCCATGGTTCCAAGTTTTCTGTCATATGTAGACATAACACTGGTTCATCCCTTGACTTAGGTGCCTTGTTATGCTTGAATAATTCATAGGTCAGTATTAAGTGGCTTAAAACATTCCTCTGAAAATGGTCAGGTACAAGGACTGGACTGAAATTGAGTTAAAAAGCAGCCAATGTCCAAAGAACTTCAGAAAGCCTGGAGGACTGTTGCTGAAGACCACTTTAAAATTACAAGAAAGTCTTATAAAGAAATGAGAGGTGACTCAACACTTTTGCACAGTACTGTGTAGTGTGTGGCTTAGCTTAGCTAGCATTAGCATTCATATTGTCTCCCTCCCCTCAGCCCCAACCTGTTGCAGCAGATGGCTGCCCCTCCCTGAGCCCGGTTCTGTCTGAGGTTTCTTCCTGTTAAAAGGGAGTTTTTCCTTCCCACTGTTGCCAAATGCTTGCTCATAGGGGGTCGTTTTGACTGTTGGGTTTTCACTGTAATTACTGTAGGGTCTTTACCTACAATATAATCACCTATAATAGAATAGAATAGAATAGAATAGAATAGAATAGAATAGAATAGAAATTTATTGTCATTGACATACAACGAAATTAATCATTATACATGCAACAAAATTCTGTTCAGAATATGCCCTGAGGCAACTGTTTGTTGTGATTTGAAGCTGTATAAATAAAACTGAATTGAATATTGTTCCCACTGATCCTTGATCCATAGATTTCACCTTTTAAGTACTTGTGGTAATCTGCACTGGGAACTTCTTGCTGGTCTTGCTCTGTTGGCACTCACTGATTAGTCTCATTTTCTCTTGCTTTTACCTTGCACACTCCCTCGCTCGTTAGCTTTAGGGACTGACATTTACTTGGTTAGTTTAGGAAAAGATTGTGGCTTTGGTTCAAATATTCCTTATGTTATCCTTGCATGTTGAAAAATTATATTTAAGGGTACCTGGTGTATTTAAATGTAACACTTGTAAAAGGGGTCTTTATTCAAATGTGACAAGTTGGAAGTGGCAGATCCTTCTCACTGTTACCATCAGCTACTGTGCTGCATCACACCACTGACAGCAAATGAAACCTTATATCTTTAAGATATTGGAGGCACTGACAAAATGACAGTACACCAGTTAACACCATGGGAATGTGAATGTGCTAACTTGTCAGTGTGAACACACCTATGTCTTCGAAATAGCAAGCACAAGTGTGGAAATACAGGATTTGAAACACATTGCTGGTGACAGCAAATGGTGTTATACGTGATTCACCTCATTCTCAGGCCTACCAACCTGTCATTATGTAAGTAAAGTTAAAAAAAGTTAAACAAAGTGTTTTGCAAAAAAAAAAAAAGAACATACTGTAATGATGAGGAAATACAAGTGTTAAATTAAACAGAGACTGAATATATAGACCTTGAACTCCTTTGTAAGGCATCCACAAATCTGAAGTGAAGTAAAATATTTCCCAAGTTTCTGTGAGTTACAGCTTCAAAGACTCTTTTGGTTTTGAAGCCTGGAGCTAGAAGCACCTCACATACTCTGATCAGAAAATCTTAGAGACTTGCTGGTGACACAGAGCTGCACTAATTCTCTAATGCAGACAGGTGCCCAGACTGCCAGAACTCAGAAAGTGAGGAAGAATCTTGAAATGCTCGCTAATTGGTAGCCAGTCTGAAGCCGAGTGAGAGGGAGTTACAGTAATGTGATCTACATAAAATAAAAGAGCGGTAATTATCTAACCCGTCTGTCTGAGATGACGAGAGGTCCCAAATTACAGCAACAAATGTGCTCTCCATTAGCAGTTGGGCATTTCATATCTCTACTAATTTATGCATGTAATCCATTTAATTTGATAACCTGCCTGTATCTCTCCCCCTTTAGTTAAAAACACTTCCTTCACAAAGCAATGATACTGCACGTCCTCGCTTACACGATGCACTGAAGGACTCAAACTGCTGAAAAAATTTCAAAGTAAAAACAAACCTCAAAACACAGTTTCTTGTGTAGCAGATCAAAGGTAAGTGTTTGTTCTTTTTTTGTTCCTTTTATATATATATTTTTTTACTGCATTTGATTCTCATAATCTCCTGGAGCTGTGGATAAAACTGTAAAATCAGTTTGCTGCAGTCCTCCTCTTTGCCACTGACAAATTTGGGTGCTTGTTTTGGTCTCCGGCTGTGACAGCCAGCACCATCCAGCCAAACTGTTTGCACTCATTCTGCCGGCCTCGACAGAGAGCATAGATGCATCCTCTCCCCGGGGTGTCTCTCTCATAGACTTTGATTCTTTTGAGACATTAATCCAGCTTTTTCAGTCATCCCCCAGGCTGTGTCAAGCACCACTTTGTGGCCATTTGAATTCGCCGCTTCACTGTGGCGGTTTGCAAATAGGCGCTTGGAGAGTTTCGGTCTGGTGTGAGTTTGTTGATTGCAGTGTTTCACGACTTGAAAATGCGTTGGGTAGCTGAGCTGCTTGGAGTGGTTTTATTAGTGGGAGCTAATCAAACAAGGATAGATAGATGTCCGGCTGGCTGGCTGAATGGATGGATCCATGACATCGGAGTATTTGGGACCCCAAGCCAGAATCTTCTTTTAACAATTGCCACAATATATGTGCAAATTGCCTGCAAAGTGATGTAAACTGATTAAAATGTGATGTGAAATGGCCACAGAGAGACACAGAGAGATAGATTGCCTACAAGGAGACACAAAACAACCAATAAAAGAGATTAAAAAACATCTACAAAGAAAAGGACTAAAAATATGCAAAACAGCAGCAACAAGATGAAAATTGGCTACAAAAGCTGTATCAGATTGATACAAAGTATCCCCAAAAGACTGCATTAAAACGCTGGATACTGGATCACATGTCTAACACTGGAACTTAAATAATTATATTAGTGCAGCCACACAAGTAAAAATTTAAACACAAGTATCAAAATTTAAGCAGATGTAAGCCTGACAAAGCAAAGGCTCGATGGATTCTTTGACATCTGGTAATACATTCTGTCTCTGTTTCAGCTCATCAAAGATTAACCTGTTATGATGAAATTACTTCTCCACATTCATGATCATCAATGCGTGTTTAATTTTTTATATAGATATATTTTTAATCTTTTTAAAATAAATTATGAGGTCCTGGGATTTCTGTCTTATTTCTTTTGGATGACGATTTTGAACTTCTATATTTGCAGAAACTAGATGCAGCATGTGAAAGTAATAGAAACACTTCCTTTTCCTTTTCTCAGCGAACACTAGATGTCCCCATGAGCCTTTAGTAAAAATGAAACGCTCTCGGTGTTTCACTCAGCCTTTGCGAAAGGGTTTGGGTTTTCATAAACACATATTTTTTTTCTATCAAGACCATATAATATAGATGCAAATGAAGAGATTACACAGAGATTATGCAAAGAAGCAAGTGTACAGACAGTGCTAATGGAGAGTAAAAGACAAAGCACCCTGGTTAAATGCAGGGCAGCCTGTAGCATCACTATGGCCTGTAGAGAAAGCACGAGCTCAGAAAACAAAACCTTGTGCATTGTGGGCCAGGTGATCCAAACAGGGAGGATTAGATAGTGAAGCTTGAGGGGTGTAATGGCTCAGATCTCCCAGCAACTCACCCTAAAGTGGATTATGAAGCTGATATTGGTGTCAGAAGTTTACTGGAGGGTGAGATGGGAGGAAAAGCAGGTCCAGGGTAATCTGCTGGTAGACAAAGAGACGTCTGCAACTGATGCTGGATAAAAGTACAGCTGGCCTGGAGTAAGATGAGCATGGGGAAGAAATAAAGTGATAGTGTGACACTGTTAGTGAGGGGGGGAGAGCGCTGGAAGAGAGCTTTCACACCAAGGTGAAGCTGTGATTAGAGAGAGATTGGAGTTAAAATCCCAGGGAATCTCCAGTGTCTGTCCAGGTGCTTATTGAAGTCTTACTTTCATGGGTGTGAGGGAAACAATCAAAATGGAGTTGGGGGAGAATCAAGAAGGGGATTGATACATCTGTGCCGGGGACTTTGGGCTTAAAGATGGAAAGAGGCTTGGAAGGAAAGTGTACTGTAGACGCGCCAGCAGCTGCTTTTTCTTGTCCAAACTAGTTATGATTTTTTTTTAAACCCCAAAAATCCCATCACCATCTATTATTCTGCTTATCTGAATCTTCTGATTAACTTAAGCAGAAAGAAAAAAACAAAACAGCAGATTTCAACTTTCGAAAGTTTTCTGAGGCAGAAATGCTATTTTTTTTTTTAAACCACTGTTTGCTGCTTGATGAGGCTCATTTAATTTGAAAAAAAATTAGGTTAGGAAACAGGCTTTCTTTAATTGAAGTTTGAACGCAGATAAGTTCAAAATGTATCAGCAAAGTGACTGCACACACCAGCAGTCACGGGGGGCACTGAGATGTAAACAGCAGATAAATGCTTATTTTCTAAATGTTTAGAGGAGATAGAACTGGAAAAAAGAAAATATGATGATAAAGGCGACATTTTCGGAGGCATAGTTCAGTCATGCAGAGAGGAGTCTATTGCGAGAGTAACAAATGTCACCATTTTTCCACATCCTATTTCCATTCATCTCGGATTCATTTTGGAAAGCTAATGTTTGCATGTGTTGTCTTTTCATTTCACATTTAACATTTTAGCATGCAAGAAAAGACAGGAATAAAGGCCTAGTCTGTTTTGAACAATGTCGAGGAAGGCATAAACTACAACCGGAAAGTAAACACTGATGTGAATTTTATCGTGCGGAAGATAAAAAGGGGATATATGCAAAGGTTTTCTGACTGATAAAAACAAGTTTTATATTCATTTCTCTGCAGAATCAGAAACAGTAAAGAGATTATAAACCTGGCTTCTGGCAGAGGTTTGACATTTACGGAGAAATCAGCTTTGATTAATCAGGTGTGCTGCATGCTGCAGGTTCAGACATTAATGTCTTTCAAAATTCCAGCTATCAATAGAGTTTAACTGTAAAGTTGAGTGTCATCTACATAAACCAACACACAAACAGGAATGCAGAAGGAAAATAAGTGACATAGGTTGAACAGAGTCTGCCTTTATTAGTGCGGTCCCCCTAAGCTGAGCAGAGTTTTTGGCTTTTTTTTTTCTCCAAGCCGTAACCTCCGAGGTTTAAAAATGTATCTAACGTTGGAGCGTCAAAAACATTTTGAAATGCCCAACTTAACAGCAGATATATTCACGTGAACAGCTTGGTCTCTGTGGCTAATAAACCCCTGCCCAGGAACTAGATTTAATTATACCTCACTCACTTAATTAAGGCTCAAAGTTAGGGGCGTGGCCACTCTGACTGACAGATAGGTGCTGACACAGGTACCTACACCCACTACTTGCGTGCTTGGCTTCACCTTAAATTCAAAAGGAGTAGTGAACTGGTCTCAAACTGCCTTTGTGGTATTGTTGGTGTCTTTGGGAGCACTTCTTTGCTAAACAATACGTCTTCCTGTGCAGCTGAGTGCGCTAACAGAAAATCCAAGAAGTCTGTTCTCCAGTTTTACAGAGTTAAATTCTAGTTTTTCTATTGCTATGTTAATTAGCACTACTCAATAGGTACCTCTGTCCATGTGATGCACTGTGGTAATCAGGCCTGTTAGCGTGAGTTAAAAGGACCTAAGCTAAAGGTCCAACAGAAACAACAAGTTGCTGTGCAAGTGCACAACCACACACACCCAACTCGTCACCTTTTCCCTTGAGGGAAAAGGTGACGAGCTGGATGGATAAAGATGCAGATATTTCCCTTAAAAATGCCGGAGACCTGTGCTAAAAGGCAGCTGTATAATATCTTTATACTTTATTTAGATGTATATATCAAGTGCTTTAACTTCACATTCAGTAGGCTAATAATATGCCATTATGTGACATGCAGAGGGTTGGTGTGACACAAGTGGATGCCAGGGACAGGGTGAGATGGAGGCGCGGCATGTGAGATGTAGCCACAAATTTTGTGGAGCCCAGCATCAAACAGTGATTCTTAAAAAAGAAGCTGAAATGCCTTTTATGTGAAAAATTAGGTATGTAATTTAATGTTAAGTTGAAGCCAATATAAAGACATGTGTCGCTAATTTGGTAATTTGTCTACACTATACAATATGAGAAAAATGTGTGATGACACATCATGGCGTTGATGACTTGCAGTTAATAAGCCTGTAATGACACGTGCATAATAGTTATATAGACCGTGCGCCCTTTTGCTTTAATTGGTATTCTGATAACAAGCACTATACATTGAATATCTTATGCACGGTGGAAATAAATTAATCATTTTGAGCATACTTTTTCAAGGTCAAACATCTGATGCTGAGTGTGACTGCATTGCTCATCTAAATACGATAACTTTCCTCATTGATTGCCATTTCAGACTTTTGCAATGTGTTTATTGCATACATCACAATGAAGATGATTTACCAGTTTTACCAGCACTATTTGTTTTAAAAAAAATGATCTAGAATATGGAGAGCATCCACTTCTTCTTTTTCTCTTTCCACATTCTAATCTAACGAGGTTTCAGACAAAGTTTCATCTTCATTCACCTCTTTTCACTCTTTGTGTGTTTAAACTTCACTCTGCAATTAATCATTAGTTATTATTAATCTCTGACTCCCTTCCACAGCATGTCACGTCTCGCTCCCTTCATCCTGAACCCGAAGTGGCAGAAAGCTGAACCTCTCTGAGCCTGGTTCTGCCAGAATTTTCCCCCTGTGAAAAGGGAGTTTTTCCTTCCCACTGTCACCAAGTGCTATACATTATTATTGTTGCAACAGTCCAAACCAATGACAAACTGTCCAGATTATTCTCCAGAAAAACATCAAAGGTATTTGGTTTTGTAAAGAGAACCATTTGGCAGAGCTTTAAAGCTAAACTTGCCGTTCTTTTCTGCTTACCATCCACGACGTTACTGTTGCATCGCTTCCTGACGTATGAAACCACAGAGGCAGGCCAAAGGTCAAAGACCGTGTATGCATTTATCGCGCATTAGAAAAAATGGAGGCATTAAAAGGAATTTGTGTTAATGCATTATCGCGTTAACTATGGCAGTCCTAATATGTATGTATATATATGTGTATATATATATATATATATATATATATATATATATACACACACAAACCGATTCCGTATTTCACTGAAACAATCACAGCGGCGTGTTTGACCGTTTCAAAGCGTCTATAATAGGAGCAGCAGGCAGGACTGAGACAAAGTCTCCCTCTAGTGGCCGCGATGGGAATTCCTGCTCGCTGCGCGCGCTGGGATGCTCTGGTTGATGAGTCAGCGCCTCATCCATCCTCATTGTGAGTTTCATCAGCTCGCATTAGGGATGACTGCGCGCAGTGTTACAGATTCACAGTTTTCCATGTAGTTTTTAACTGTTTTTAAACAGTGCGCATGTTCTTCCGGAAGCTTGTGACACTGAAACTATGATGTGACGTCATTCTTTACTCGTATAAATTAATGAATGTTATTTTGTTTTGCAGCGTTGTGCAAAAGTCTTGAGCCGCCCCTCATTTGGTTGTAATTTGCCAGGAAAATGGGAAATCACAGTGACTGAAACATGTGCAAACATACATGGAAATCAGAGTTTGCAGAATTCAAACAAGGTTAAAGGTCGAATTCTGCTGCGACCTCCTTTATTCTGCAGCCCGGCCTGAACTCACTGAGGCAGCTTGCAGTCTTCAGGAGCAGTTCTCCAGGCTTCCTGAAGGACCTTCAAAGCTCTTCTTTGGCCGTTTCTGCCTGTGGTTCTGTTCTGTGTCAGGATGATCCAACACCGCTTCAGTGATGCTGAGCTTCTGAGGAGGCCAGTCTGTGACTGATGGTGTGCCACTGTGTGTTGTTCTATCCGGGGATGTTTATCCTGCACTGCCAGTGTGTTTGGGGTCATTGTCAGGCTGAAAATGAGCAGTTGCTGATCAGATGCTTTCCACATGCTGTTACATGGTGGATGAAAACAAGACCAGTAATTGATTTCCAGTCCAGCTCTTGTGTAATTTGGCACATCTCAGACTTCCTTAAGAATGGCTTCTTATCTTACCGCTGAGAACCGCTGTGATGAGCTCCAGCAAACACTGCGGTTGCTTAGATACCTTTGTGCTTAAATGAGTCAACATTAAGTGACTTAACAACCAAATAAAAACATTCCTCTGAAGATGTTCAGGTACGAGGACTGAAAAAGCAGCCAATGCCGCTTCCACTGATATTTATATATGTATCACGTATTGACACATGAGCGCTGAACACTTCTGAGTTTTATCTGGTGACCGACTGTGCAAACACTGACTGCTGATCCCTTTCATGTAGTAAGAATGAGCATAAATCATTAATCTTTGTACAACCAGTATAAACAGGAGCGAGCAGTGAGCGTGATCATAGGGAACAAAGAGCGTGCGCCCTTCATCCAACTCTTCAAAATAACCTCATACACAAACGTTCTTTATGCCACAACAAACAAGGCTTCTTATTTCTGCATATTTTTAAGAGCATTAAATAAAAAAATCAGCGTGTCACAATTAACAGACTTACTTTTTTTTTTTTTTTTTTGCATTTTTTGCCACAGCGGCGTTTGTTGGGAGTGGAGAGGGGTCAGGAAA
>JAVDPK010001688.1:336250-346425 GCA_034780415.1 Cichlasoma orientale
ATCCAGCCCTAACTATAAGCTTTATCATAAAGGAAAGTTTTAAGCCTAATCTTAAAAATAGAGAGGGTGTCTGTCTCAAGTGGATCTTTTTAGCTCGAAGGAAACAGTGTCTGGTTGAATCCACCCATCCCATTTCAGATTTAAAGCAAACAGGCACTTCCCCTTTAAACTGCTCCACTGGTGCTATTTCAACAACTGTTTGAAACTCAAATGGATAAAAGTGTTCAAGTATTTCACAAAAAGAACAAAGATTAGAGAAAAGTCTGAAAAATGAAGCGGATCTGTTAAGCAGAATATTTTTATTTCTGCAGAGCCAAACCCCAGTGCAGAGCTGTGACCCTTGGGCTGAGAACTACAAATACTTTAGGCACTTTGTTACTTCTGTGCCTTTGATTAAGTGATTTGGTTTAAATGGTACTGGATACTTTATCCCACTGGTGCTTTTTGTGCTTTGCACCTAATGCAAAACCTCTGTGTGAATTAAATGCTTACCTGTCTACATTAAATTTAACAGCTTGCTTTGCTTTATCATCTTCAATCAAGCTGACAGCCTGCCAATCTGCATAACTCAGGGTGTATATTTACAGTATTTTTACATTTTCCACTGCGCGTGATGAGTTTACAGACTTGCTGTTTTTACACCTTCATGTTAATGTGGCTCAACTGATAGCATCATGGGAGCATTTAGTTGTGGATTTAATGGCTTTGTGCTTTTTATACACAGGCGTTGCTTTTGCCAAAGGCACCCCATCCGCTACCAATTTTGAAATTATCAAATGGATCTGTGAAATTACATCTGTGTATATGTGTATATCCACTTTTCACGAGCAAGTCTATAATGTGTTTCGTGCAGTTGCACACATACATCTATGATCTGCTGCATGCTTACATCAGACTGTCAAGACAAAAGGAAAACATGGCCTCTTCCAGAAATGACTGTGAACATGTAATCTCAGTAAAATTGTGCCCCCGGAAGATAAAATTGCTCTGAAAAAATGTAATCAAAGCTTTCTTAAACTCATTCATAGACCCGCTTTAAAAGTGGACCACGTCTGTTTAGGTCAAAGAAGTGTTTCATGTTTTCCGTCCTGCTGAGATCAATTTCACACCACATCCTTCGGGGAACAATTTTTGGCTAAGATGCACTTAAAAAGGCTACAACACTCGGTTGTAGTATGTGCAAAAAGTTTTGATTAATGGTGATCCACTTTTGAGTTTACATCCACTAGGGGAAAAAATGGTTACAGTACTGAGACATCCAGCAACCACTGTTAAATGTTTCTGCAATCACGAGGATGTGTAAAAGTAATAAAATATGCGCAAATAATTATCTTAATTACAGAGTGGCATGCAAACTGTTTTTCCCTTCATAGTACTGTCTTTGTAATTCAAATATGTGTTGAGCACAGATTATGTTTTACATAAATTCTGGGCTGAATGCCTTGCCAAGATCCAATCATTTGAGTTATAACAAACTGTGGTCAGAAACGCACATCGCGGTGGCCTGAAAGCAGCGTGGTGCCGTGTCCTTGTTTGAGGTCTGTTTGGGTTTCTAGTCTCAAATATCAGAGCGATGTTTGGACTCTGACCTCCAACCAGACACAAAAGCTTTCAGTCAAAGTGCCATGACTGCTGCATGCATTATGAATGTAGTCGCAGAGTGTTCCATTAGGAATGACTCAGCAAAGACGTCCGCTCATTTTCAAAGAATTACTTTGTGCATAAGTGACAAGAGCAAAACAACTGTGTGAAAAGGCTGCTGAAAGCCTCGAGGAGCACGGAATAAAACCGTGCAGCCCCAAACACAGAACTGAGAGATGAATGCGCATTCAGAGAATCATCTCAACGCTGCTTGAACAGGCAGCTCCACGTGTGCTGTAGTATTACTTTGTGCATGAATTTCAAACAAATTTCAAAGCATTTGTTCTTGCATTCAGCCAGTATGGATGGTGAAATCAGGTCAGAATGCTAATAAAAGCTACTTTGTAAAAAGCATATATAAATCAATAGATTGCTTAATGGCTATTCAAAGGGCTGCGCACGCACGTGTTGCAGGAATCTGTGAATAGATCAAATCTGACTGATGTTCCAGCTGGATTAGATCAAGTTTGAAAGGTTCTTAAAAGCAAGAAGAAAAGGTTATGGTACAATGACTTCTCTGATGATGGAAAGGTTTATGGTAAAAGCACAAATTCCACTTCACAAAGCACCGTCTTTCTCAGTAGTTGCACTGTGATAAAGCAGAGGTCTTCTTGAAACGAATGCAGGAGCTAAAATTCTTTGATGAAGAGCTATTCTGAATCCAAACATGTCCTCTGAAATACACTGCTCAAAAAATTACAGGCACACTTTTTAATCAGAGTTTAGCATCGAGTCAGTTACACGTCTGGGATATTGAGCTGGTCATTTAAGCAGCAGAGGGGGTTCTTAATCAGTTTCAGCCGCTTTGGTGTTAATGGAATTAACAACAGGTGCACTAGAGGGGCAACAATGAGACAACCCCCAAAACAGAAATTATTTTAGTGTCGGAGGCCACTGAGATTTTTTCCCTGCTCATCTTTTCTCACTGTTTTTCACTAGTTTTGCATTTGGCTAGGGTGATACCTTGACCCTTCAGAGGTTGCACAGGTAGTCCAACTCCTCCAGGGTGGCAGATCAATACGTCTAGTGGGCCCTGTTTCCACTGCACTGGGTTCCTATTGATGCACGACCATGCCCAGCCTCATGTGGTGAGAGTATGCAGGCAGTTCCTGGAGGAGGAAGGAATTGATGCCATTGACTGGCCCCCACGCTCTCCTGACCTAAATCCAATAGAACGCCTCTGGGACATTATGTTTTGGTCCATCCGACGCCACCAGGTTGCACCTCAGACTGTCCAGGAGCTTAGTGATGCCCTGGTCCAGATCTGGGAGGAGTTACCCGAGGACACCATCTGTCGTCTCATTAGGAGCGTGCCCTAATGTTGTCGGGCATGCCTACAAAGCACATGTGGGCCAAGATGCGGAGGACCATTTTGAGTCGCTGCAAAGACGTTTTGGAAAAAAGGACCGGCCTGCTGCTCCTTTTTTCACTTTGATTTTCGGGCTTTCTTTGAATTCAGCCCTCTGTAGGTTCGGCATTTTCATTTCCATCAAAACATGTGGCATCCTTTCATTCTTAACACATTACCCAGTCCATATCGGTATAGAGATCGAGCATAATGTTTTCCATTGAGATCTGATGTGTTTTCAAAGTGTTCCTTTAATTTTTTGAGCAGTGTAGTTGTGAAATGGTGAAAAATGTCCATCATGGTTTCCCAAGGTAAAAAGTGACACCTTTTTCTGACAAACACTTCAGAACTCAGTTCAAAGCAGCGAACATCAACAAATCCACACACCTGAGAGGCTGAAGCGCACAAACTGGCTTTGACGTTTTTGCTTCAGTTGCATTTTCTTTCAAGATCCGCTCAGAGAATGATTACCTTCCCACCATATCATATGAATTGTTCAGTTATGAAATTTACTTATAAACTATAATAATCTCTTTTCTAACATTTGAAATCTTACTTAGATTAAAGCATAGATCTTTAAATATTCTGAGGTTGAATCCGAAGCTTCGACTCAGAAAGATGGATCCCGGCTAATGGCACTCGGTTGGAGTAGAGGCCCAGAGAGTGGCGAGTGGGAGCCATATGCTCCGTTCTAATGTCAGTCCTAATGCAGCGAGCGTGGTGCACATCGAGTTGACGTCGCAATCTGGAGTCATGCACATCAGCGCGCAGTCTAACAGCTAATGGGATGCAAAACTGGTCACATATCACATCTGTGTGAGCGTGCTCTTGCTGACGCTGTCCATGCAATGTGTCACAATCTATTGCAGTCTGCACCGTGCCCCAACAGAGACAGACACACACATGCACACCCATTATATTCAAAAGAAAGGCTTGCTCACATATGAACAAATAGAGAGGTGGAATTTCCATCAGTTCAATGTATGTCTGTGTGTGTGTGTGTGTGTGCATACACAGGCTTTTTGAAAACCGAGCTTACGTACAGCATACCCACAACCTCTCAACACAAAAGCCTCCACACACACACACACACACACACACACAATGAATCTGTAGCTTGAGCACAGCAGAATGCTTTATTGCACCCATGGAGACAAATCCTTCCTCGACTTTCTTATTTAACATGCAGGGCATTAATTGTCTGCATGATGAATTACAGCCATCTCAGCTGCGCCCATGTGACATATACACACGGGTAGTTTATAAGCACAGATGTGGCAACATAATCTCTGGTTTTGTGTGGAGAATGTCAAGGGAGAGCTCCTTCTTATTTGCCTTAATGAATCATGCTGTAACTTCATTTCGCACGAGCAGCAACACATTTGGCATATGTGCTGAGTGAGCGTCAGCACGTACTGTACATCATGTTTGATTGCGGTGATGTGACTGTTTACACATGTGACATGAAGCCTGTGACTTGATTTCAGGATCTACACGAAGGCAAACATTTCAGTGTTTTATTGTTTTTGTCATCGGTGGACAAATAAATCCATAATAACCTTTCAGCATGCTTTAATTCAAGTGGTCTGAGAGGGAACTTGACTCCTACACCTCGTGTGGGCTCGGTTTTTGGGCTGAAGTATAAGGAGCAAAAAATATGTGCACATGAATTAAGCAGTGGCAGAGCAATGAGTTAGCCCTTCGTCTGATGAGTGGGGTATGAAATTGTGTGAGACCAATTATTCTATATCTATGCTTCATCTGACGGCAGAGGCCAAGCTGCAGGAGGAGGGCTGGCTATTTTCAAATTCTGGAAGTTTTTCATTTCTTTTTTTTAGATTTAGACTTTCAGTTTTAGGTAAAATGTGTTTCTTTCATGTGGACGCAACCATTAAAAACAGACTTAGTGCAAATGGACCTTACATTGGGCTACCACTGAGAATCAGCAGGTGCTGGCTCCAGAAAAACCTCTGGCTCAGAAAAAGAACTTTTGTCATATTTTGTTATGATGTAAATAAGTAACTAAAAAGCAAAAAAAATCAGCATTGAATAAACCAACAACTGACTGCTGAATCCAAAGCTTCGACTCAGAAAGACGTATCCCACCTAATGGCACTCGGTTGGAGTAGAGGCCCAGAGAGTGCCGAGTGGGAGCCATATGCTCAGTCCTAATGCAGCGAGCGTGGTGCACATCGAGTTGATGTCGCAATCTGGAGTCACGCACAACAGCGCGCAGTCCAACAGCTAATGGGATGCAAAACTTGTCGCATATCTCAGTGTTGAAGAGGTGTCCACACAGGAAGTGCCCTTTGCACATCCCCGTGACAATCGGTCGCCAGCAGACATTCCAGGCTTCGGTCGTCTGCGTAACCTGTCTTGTGTTAATCACCGACATCCTGCAGTCTTGGCAGTTGCTTCAATCCCTCACCTTGAAGTTGAGACAATTTTAACTCAGGACCCGCCTACTTCACTTCACTAAAACTGCATCCACACTGGAAGTGATTTGCAGCAACCTGGTGACCAGAAACCACTATACCATAACTACTTGTGACATGAAGTGGATAAACTTTTCTCAAATGCCAGCTACCAGTGAGAGCGCAGGACACCTTTGATTGACATGTGACCTGGTAGTAAATACAAGAGAAGGTTACTTAGGCAACCGGAGCCTGGAACATCCGCAAGCGATGCTCGTCACGCATCGCTTTGAGGCGATGCTGTTGTTGGCAGTTATTTTGCCCGTAGTCACTTGCAGTCACTGAATCTCATTCATTTTCTAGGACTCACTCAACAGAGGTCAATGACCAGATTTTTTCTTCAGTAAGTACATGTTTGTTTATTTTCCAAATAGTTTCCATTTTAATGCATTTTGCATGCACATTTATGTTAATTAGAATGTCTAACATAGCTAACACACCAATGATGCCGTTTTTGTTTGCCATTACCTCCAGTCAGGTTTCCAGTATCACTTACCCTGCTTATCCCAACGTTATATATTTGGGAGGTTTGAATGACTGATTGGTTTCTGGGTTGAAATATGGCAGAGAGATGCTATTGAAAAAAAAGAAAAAACACATTCTGGGCTTCAATTTGGCATCAATTTAAATCAGTAAGCGATATCAGCCCTGTCAGTCTTCATCTTTGTGTGCAGTCTATGGTTTCAGTTGCACACGGGCCAAAAAATTTGTGGCTAAACAATATAAAGTTGGTAATGAATGCTGAAGATAGATGCAAGGGAATTAATGTATGAAGAGGAGGTCATCGGCTTTTCTTAGCTGAGAAGAACAGATAAACAAGAAGCTATGAAGATAGAGTCTCAGTGTAAGAACCCGTCTTCACGAGGAAACATCACCGCTGCTTTTTGCTCAAATGCTTCGAATGACCCGTGTTTACATTTTCCTAACGAGTGACCTTTTGTGTCTCGAGTGACTCACCTCTGCCACAAGCAACAGTGGAAGGATGGGAGGTTTGATAATGTCACAACACTTAGGAAGGAGGTAGTCGTGAATACAAAGTGGCAGAATGTGACTTTGCATCATGTCTCTTCCAAACAGTCAGCATGTTTGTTCTTTTTTTTTTGTTTCGGGTTTCTCAGCCAGTCATTCCCCAACGTTAACATTGTTTAACTCCTATACCTTAAACCAGATGGCAGATCAGAAAACACTTATATCGTATATACAGTCAAAAAAACAACAGTCACAGCTGTTGCTTATTTTAGATTTTTTCTCTTCTTCTTTTTTTAGGTTTCCACATAATCTGTTAGTTGCTTGGCGAAGCTTTCAGTCACATCATTCTCTTTGTTCAGATATCATAGAAACATCTCAGTTGTAATCACAGGAGTGTTGGAGCATTTGTCAGGTAGAATAAACTCTGCAAGAGCTGGTGAGTAAATGTTGATTTTGATTGTTTAAGTAATGTTTCCAAGCTCAGGCTTTTATACATCGATATTAGCATGGGTGAGCCCCTGGGCAAAGAAATGGTAGGCAAAGACTGCTGGAGCCCCCCGCCCGCAGTGGGGCAAGACCCCCAGATGAAAAAAGATACATAAAAAAAACACAAACTATGCACCTGTGATCTTCTGTCTTGGATCCTGGGGCTATTTTGAGGTATATTATGTGTGTTTGTTGTAGTTTTGTGGTGAGTTTGAGTCATTTCAATCTTTTTGTAGCTGTTTTGCATCTCTTTCTTTCATCCATCCATTTTCTTCTGCTTATCTAATTCTGGGTCAAAGGGCGACTAGAGCCTGTTCTAGGTGTCACAGGGCGAAAGGGGGGGTGCACGCTGGACAGGTCACCAGCCTGTTGCAGGCTGCATCGCTCTCATTAGTTTACTCTGTTGCCTTCTGTAATTTTTAGCAGTCGTTGCTTCTCCTTGTGGTCCTTTTGCAACTCATTTTGCTCAGTTCATGTCTTTGCTGTCATTTTTCATTTCATTTTGATTGATTGCTGTCTCCTGCCAATATAGTTGCTTTGCAATATAGTATACTTTCCCAGGTAGGCCCATTCTACAATCCAATTTAATTCATGGTAGCTGGTCCTTAGTCACAACCTAGAACTACAGTATCTTTGACTGGCAGCTGAATGATCCTCTAGAACCTGGGAAAATATCTTGCAAAAGACAGTTACTTAAAACAAATCATTTACAAATTTTTTACAGCATCAAACTCATTTAAATGTAAATCTTTTCTTTATTCCTTTCCCTCCTCACAGAAACAAAGCATGTGTCATTTGTATGTGAGGATAGTTTACCAGAGAGACACTGGCCATGTAGTTTTTGCACCCGAGGAGGAAGTGAGAAAGTTTTTGTGTGCATGCTGGGTGAGCAGATGTCACTGAAATCAATAAACCAGCAAGTGTCGACTCCTCGTCCGTGTTTTACTGTACATCCGTAGTTTCAAATCATTCTTCAGTTCAATGGGGAGTCACTAGCTTATTATAAGCTTACGTATTCGCTGAAGACTGAAGCACTGGTGACTCAAAGGCACACACAACTCTAATAATAGCACGAATGCATCAGAAATATTTGCTTGCCAAAAAGAATAAATAAATAAATAAAGTACAGCCAGGTGCCTGGATGATAAATCAATAGAACTTTACACCCAAGATGTTCACTTTGCAAGTTTATTGTCAATATAATAATGGAAAAATTCCAACAACAAAGCATGCTGAAACAGTAATTTGTTGATTAAATCCAGCTATCCTGCCTGCTTCAATAAAAAAAAAAACTCTAGTGAAATAGAAATGTTGCAATTCCAGGCACCGAAGACAGAGAGCAATCATTCCTTTTTCTGAGACTTTTTTTTCCTCCATAGAGCTGAACTTCTGTTGCACTGAAACAACCCAGAAAATATCTTATTCCCCGGACAGTTTGTAATGTGCTGAACTGGAGACTGGTTTGAGATACAGCCAAGGTTTCTATTGGTGCTGTTTCTTTCTTTGTCTGCTCAGTCATGAAGACTAATGTTACAATGCTGCACAGCTCCTCCTCTGTCTGTTCCCGCTGCTGTATGAAGGAAGCGTCCATCACTCCTTTTGTGTGCAAAACACTGACTATGCACCAGATGTTTACACATCCAAATGGCATAATTACTACTTGAAACACTATTTTGCAGGGAGATACTGTATATTGAAAATCCTGCTGAATGACCTGCAGTAAATTTTAAAAAAGTAGCCCCTAATGCACAAAAAGGACAGAAAATAGTGTAGTGGTGTGCTAGGGTCATAATATACCAACAGCAGCCTGCAGTGTGGTGCACACATTAAGTAAGGGTGGGATGTCATATTACTTTATGTGTGCATTTAAAAAAGGGAAATTTGAAATGGCTAAAATGTAAACTAAACAATTGTCATGGTCCTCCACTCCTCCTGTGCTGGCTCACCCACTCTCACTTTCCCTCTGCTCCTCTCCCTCTGTCTATGTGTGAGTGTGGGTGTTTGAGTTAACCACACCTTACATTCCTGCACACCTGGGGTTAATAAACTCACCTGCTGGTAATCATCTGATTTGCTGTGTGCTATTTAAGAGGAAGGAAGACCTTCGGTCAACGCCTGATCATTAATCTGAAAG
Organism: Cichlasoma orientale; assembly: GCA_034780415.1. Classification (NCBI taxonomy): domain Eukaryota; kingdom Metazoa; phylum Chordata; class Actinopteri; order Cichliformes; family Cichlidae; genus Cichlasoma; species Cichlasoma orientale. The sequence continues at coordinate 345,303 of JAVDPK010001688.1, forward strand.
AAGTTAGTATGGTTGGCGCCTTCAATCAAGAAGTTTGCTTGCTACTACTCTGTGCCTTCACCCCACCTGTTTGTTCTCCTCTGCACAGGAATCCAGCACTGCCTCTGAGTGAGTTACCGAGAGAAAGTTTTCCCTGTGGAGAAATTTATCTGCGGACCTGTCTGTATTGGAGCCTTGGATTCACTAACTGGAAATCCTTCAGCTGTCAAAATCTTGCCTTTGCGTCATTGTAAATAAACCTGTTAACTTTTAATCCTAGTCTGTGTCTCCATCCCATCCGCACCATAGACTGTGACGACAATAGGCTAGGCAGAAATAAATATATTAATAACAAATAAAAAAAATGCACAAATGCACTGCATTTGCATATCTATTGATGTCCTATAAATACAGCACACACTCCTGTATCACATACAGTACAAGAAGAAGTTATTTAAAGCCAGAGAGGCTTTCTCGCAGAACACCCTGAAGGTAAACTCCTGCACCATTCATGTGTCTTCACTTGTAAACTACTGCAGGACATCTGTGTGCATGACACCACAGATTACTGCCACAATAATAATAATCAAATGTGAACAGTGGTGAAAGCTGTACACTAGTTCTTGAGTAAGAGTGCCAGACATGAAGTACCAAAAATATTCTATTATTATTATTCTTAGTAGTAGTAGTAATAATAATTATTAGTAGTTTTAAATGTAAGACACTTTTCATTGCTATACCTGCAATTGAATACATTGTTGGCTAATTTATTCTATACCAGCATGTCCTATTTTATAACTCAGTTACATATATATGTAATGTATACTTGACAACGTGTGCCTTAAACTTGCACTTAAGTACAGAATTGAAGTAAATATCACAATAAATTTGATTTTTCTGAGTTTCCTCTTTATACAGTCTGTGGTTTCTATATAAAAAAAAGGAAATAAAGGATAAATTCTATTTTCTTCTAATATTGCGGTCTTTCTCCCCAAATTTAATTCAGTATAAAACAGAATATTATGGAGTAGTAGTATGGTAATGAGAGTTTAATTCATGGAGGATACGGCACCGTTTATTCATTACTTTATCATTGGTGTGTGTGTGTGTGTGTGTGTGTGTGTGTGTGTGTGTGTGTGTGTGT
>JAVDPK010001688.1:346525-363732 GCA_034780415.1 Cichlasoma orientale
GTGTGTGTGTGTGTGTGTGTGTGTGTGTGTGTGTGTGTGTGTGTGTGTGTGTGTGTGCGTGCGCGCGCGCGCGCGCGCGCGTGTAAATACATATACACATACGTGTGCCTCTGTGTGAGTGAGTGAGCGGGGCAGCCATAGGTCCCAACTCTCTCTCTTTCTCTCCCTCTCTCGCGCGCTTCGCTTTCCCTCCCGTGTTAGTCAAGGACAGTTTCGCTTGGCACGGAGGCACTAAACCGCTCCACATCCACTCTGTCGGTCTGTCCTCGTTCTGTTGCCTGTACTGCCTACTACGGGATATTTGTGATTGGTTCATCCCCTCCTCTCCTCCCTCCCTCCCCTGTGATTGTATGTAAATCCGGTCGGGACTGAGCCAGTAGGTGAGGTTGGGGCTGGTGGCTCCTACCTCAGTGGCGCACACGAGACCCGAGAACGGCCGAGGTGAGATCGCTGCGCCGTCGGAGCTGTCCACTCTGCCGTGGTGCTGAACTCTACACCCTCCTCTCGCCTTCTCCGTCCTCCATCGGCTCTTCTGTATTTGGTGTTATTTTGGGAAAGGATTAACAACCTGCCCTTTGGCTGCTTAGAGGTGCAAACTTCTACGGAGGACATCTCTCTGCCCACATCGGAAATTACACCACAGCGGCCGTGGATTTGACCCGACCTCGAGATTATCATTAATTGGCTCTTACTTTGTTGAGAAGTGTTGCTCCAATCCGTTCACCGCAACTACTGTTTGGATTACCCTCCTGGATGGTTTACGTCTGGACTCACAGGTAAGAAAATGTATGTTTTATTTGCTGTTGTGCACTAATTGTTAAAGCCAACCCGATCTGAGCGCCTTCCCGGAGAAGTCCTCTTCTCAGTGTGACTCGCTATCAGACACCCAGCTTAACCCCCATCATCGGTGAGGCGCCACAACTCTTTTCTAATAATCCACCAGGTCAGCCTTCCCGACTCAGAAAACATCTCTCAATCTACTGCCTTAAGCTTTTACCATTTTCAATTTACTTTGAGCCAGGTCCCAGAGGCTCAAATCAGCTGATATCCGGATATCTGAAGTTGAGATTATAGTTGCTGTTATGCTGTCAGGGTGCGCGCACCGAAGCACAAACACTCCCTATTGTAACACAATCAATGTTTCCGAAACGATTGGAGGCACGCCGCGTTGCCCGGAGCTTTTAATTTATCCGCGTAGTACTTAGCGTGTTATTTTTTTCCCTCCCCTTGGCACGCTAATCCTTGAGTGACACCGTTAGCAGTGGAGGGATTATACTTTTGTTTTTTCATCCTCTGCTTTGCGCCTGACTCATTTGACAGTACTATATTACAGGCTCTTGTGCCGGGGATGGCCGTTAACTGTGTTGTCTGGCGATTTGCGAGAGAAAATTTTAGAGTCATTGTTTTAATCTCTGCTGGGGTGCAGCAGATGGAGTTAAAAGTAGCCTACCAGAAAACCAGATTAACTTCTGCAATCGATACGACTTAGATGTACATCTTAAACCCACTACACGAGGTTTCTGTTGTAGGACATAGTGACATCATCATTATTTTTGGAAAACTAGGACTTATTCACATCAATATACACCAGAATTTGCATATTTCAAATTAATATAATGATATATTGTGTGGCTAAATGCCTGTTCTCATTATTGCACTTCTTTAAGTTCATATTTCAGATGACAATATGATTGGAAATCTTAATAGTTTAATAATTATTTAAACTAATTTATGCATCATCATCATTTGACAGGCAGGGTCCTCATCTGCTCTTTAACGGGACTTACAGGCTTACAAAAGAACATCTTCAGTGTTACTTTTATGTGTAATGTTTTTTCCCCTTCCCTTTAAATGATTCAAATACCTCTAGAAGTGCAGATTATAGGAAAACTACACTAACTTTTCAACCTTTACCTAAAATATTCCATTCTTTTGTGATTTGTGGGCAAAGTTGAACCCCCATTCACTTGGTGACAACTTTATTCGGCTACAGTAAGTACTATAAGGAGATAAAAGGAACAAGAGAAAGGATGTCTTGGTAAATACTTTATATTCTTGGTATGTTGTCCTTCCTGCACAATGTTGACACTCTTTGTAAATTCAAAATGCCGCCAATCCCAGCACATTCCCTGACTAATTGCACCAGCAAGTAAAAATCTTGTGTAGAAAGTACAAATGCTACAGAAAGCATGCAGTTTGAACGTTCAGCCATCTGTAGGCCTCTACAATCCAACTTCAAATGCTCTATTCCCGCAATGCATCTGCTTTATCTGTCAAAGCTCTTTGAAACCACAAGATAGAATCTATTTCCAATGGTGCATTAGATGGATCTGTGAATCTGGTTTTCAAGGCTGCACTTGCTAATTGATTCTCCACTTGAATACAAGCCAGGGACCGAGTAATGTATCATTTATGCAAGTTATATATTATATATACTGTGCAGGATTAAGTGAGGATATTTGATAAATGCAATGGTCTTAATAAATAAGACAACTGTAGAGGGAAGTGGAACATGAGATAAGACAATGCTAATTTTCAGAAAGACTCCATAGGCTTTGTGCCCTGAATGATGCTGATAGTCTCAGTTCACATTAGTGCTCAAGACGACAAAGCTATGCAGCCGTATTCAGAATACTCCCAGCAGGAAAATATTTTTCTCTGCCACACTAAGACCAGAAAAAAATCACTTCTTTTTTAGACTCCAATTAAGCCATTTAACAAAATATATACTGTAGGCGTCAGCTGAGCAGGTATAGTGTTAATGGAGCTGCTCTGCTTTTCATTAAAATTACTTTCTTTTGAGCGCAGTGGGGAGGCAAAGACTTTTGAGTCAATAACGCTTTTCACTAGAAGGAAGAATAAAATGCTAGGAAACTGATCAAGGCATTTCAGCTTTGAGGGGGAAAGCACACGATGTGGAGGTGTGGGCACCCACTGATGGTGGCTGGTTGCGGGGGACAGATTTGGGATGATATGACAATAAAGCTGTATGTTGGAAAGGAAAATTGCGCTGCCACTGAAAGTGGTACCGTTTTTGGGTTTTCACCGTGATCTCAGGTGTCAAGGCATCACAGCAGGCTCAAAAATCTTTACCAATTACCCTCTGAGATGTCTTTAAGGGCTATTTTAGAGAGGTAACTGGTCTTAGAAAGCATATTTTTTCAGAGAAAAGTACTCTTGTGGCTTTCTGTACACATATTGAATACAACTGCACATGCGGCAGCCACGTCAGTTCCATTGGGCTTTCCCTTTAAACCAGTAATGATCTGCTCCGGCCTCTTACAACTACTGTGCAGGATAAAAACCGTACCCCCACCAGTTTCGCCGTGCTGAGGTTCCTAACATGCGACCTCAGCACGTGTCAACAGACAACATACCTGCTGCGCCAGTATAGTTGCTTTAATGGGTTTAGACAGTGAGAGACGTCTTCAAGGTACACAACCTTTCAACTCTCAGAATTTGATAAACACTTTTTCAAAGCTTCCTTTGATATTTAAAAGGTCTATTCACCCAAAAGGCATCAAAAGAAATGTTTTTAGTATCCAGTCATGCAGATTGTTTTCCTCCTTTGCTTTTAAAAAGGTTGGGAGACACATGCCTCTTAAATTTCTGCCTCTGTCCAAATAAATTACAGTGAACATAAATACATATTAATCTGTGTCAGTACTAGTGCGAACACAGTCTAGCTTTCATAGGGACTATTTCTTTGGCAGAAGCTGTTTCATCCAAAGGGCAAGACATTATTCCTACAAGTACATGTTTCTGTTGATTTAAAGGCGAGCTATTATTCTTTTCAGACTGCAGCCAAAAGCTGCTCTAAATGCACCGACAGTTTCTTCTGCTCTTGGTCCTGTGTGATGTCGGCGAGAGGAGATATCCCTAAATATGGTCATCTCAGACCCACTGCTCCACCCACCTGCTGTTTATGAGGGGCAGCCAATAAAAATAAGTGGCTTAAAGTAAGGGGCAAAGGGGCTAAAATAGCTAGTTTGAGACAGAGACTGAGCTGAGTGCTGAACCAAGGCCCGGTACAAGATAAATAACGAATAAAAATAAGGAGCTGGAAATGAGCATATCAGATCCCTTTCAAAACATTTCAGTTCCATAAGCTTTACAAAATAAATCGAATTCAGCTTGGGCAAATAGAAATAAATCACTGGCGCTAAAGTAAATGAGAAAATATCTTTTGGAATTAGGTGAGCCAGATAAAGATAGTTCAGTGATCAGGATATACTCTTATTTTTTTGTTTTTGTTTGTACAATCATGTGAAGAAATGTTTTGAATGCGGAACCAAATCTGATTAATTTAGTCTACCATAAAGACATGAAAGTGGGGGGGCAGCCAGATGCTTCTTAAAGCTTAAAAACTTGCCTACTAACACAAATCAGCAGGTTGCAACTAATTTGCTCATCTGATTCATGGTTTTAGATCTAATGTAAGAAGCAACATTTTGCCTGTCACCCATCAGTGCATCTTCACTCTCGAAATGGCAGCCACGTCGTGACAGCGAGACTAGGAAGTCACTGCACACAGCTGTTGTTGGCTAAGAAATGTCTCCAGCACATACTGTACAACACCGGCACCAAAATTTCATTTAGTTTTTCAGTATTTGCGGAGTTATTTTTATATGGCCTGATACTTAGTGAGGTTTAGAGATACTAGGAGATACATTTTTTGAACTTTGAAATGAGCTAGCAGCTTCCTCCTGCTTTCCCCAGCTCAGTGTTTGCAGTGCAGACATAATAGTGGCGTCAGTCTTCAAATTTCACTCTTGGCAGGAAAATAAGCACAATTCCCAAAATATCTTTCTATTCCTTCAGTTGAATTCTGTTATTTGTTGAAAGATGCCACCTGTGCTGCCTGAATTTATTAGCAGTAGGCTGTTCCTAAGTGATGCCTGGTTTCACAGTCGTAATGACATTGTGTATGTTCTCACCAGAGAGTTACCCTTCACAGCCACAGTGACTCCACTGGAGCAGTTTGGAGAATAAAAGCACTTTTAAATTGGTCCCAGTCCAATTTGTAGGCTGTTTACTCCTTGAATTCACCGTAAGTAGTTTTTCCATGTTCGTGTGGCTTTGACGAGCAGTATGGGTGTTGTCTGCCTACCTTTTTGCACACAATTGTCATATGGCTATTTTCCACACGAAAGAACAAACTTACTGAACACAGGAGAAGAAAAAAATCCAGATTAAATCTAAATTTCAAACATTTTTGGTATTTGTTTGGATATGAAAATTGTTTGTTTTTATTTTTCATGACTTAATAGACCAACCCATCTCAACAATGACACTTGTAACACTGCTCCCCCCCCGCCCCCCTTTTTTTCTCATCTCCTTTCTTCCCACTCTGAGCTGAGCTTTAACTGCTGCCAACTCCCATCTGCGTCTCTGTGCCTGTCTTTGTAGCTCCCCTCTTTAATACGTGAAATCTTTATTGTGCAGCAGACCCACACAGACTGACGTATGTTATTCTGCTAACATGTTTAGGAGACGCTACCTCCCCCTGACATTCTTGTCTCCTGGCAAGCAGCAGTTTGTTTGATGATGTGAACATTTTTATTTATTTATTTTTTTCCCCCTGTATTGTGCACATTGCCCCTCTCTTTTGTCGGACTTCGCCATTGCATGAAACGACGCAAACACAGAGAAAACCTATTATTATCGCATGTAGCTTTTACAGATGAGAACAGCTATAATGTAATTTAGACTACTATTTGTGTTTAGCTCGCTGTAATGATGTGAGAGGATCCCTGCTCGGTGTGCAGTGAAATCAAGCTGGTAACATTTCCACTGGATCATTTTTCTTTTTCCTTGCTTCGAGGATCAATATAAGCTAACAGTATGAGGCTGTGTCTCCTGACTTTTCAAACAGCTCTAGATTTCTGAAGCATGACCTCCTACATTCTATGTCTTGATTGAACTCCAAGTGGATTGTTAAATTGTTATTGTCATAACCTATTTCATGCAGTATGGCAGAACAAGGATTTCGTGACTACTTTTAAGGCCGAGGCTGAGTGAAATATTGAGAAGGCTCTTTGCAGATGGTCCGACCATAGCAGAACAAGTAGAACAAAACTTAAGGGCGACAGGCTGCAGGTTTCGGCTCTAATCTCATTGAGCAAGTGTGGTTTGAGGCGCTGTAAAATACTGTGGGTCTGTTAGGGAGCTAGCGGCTTTGGTCAAAGCCAGAGATGCAACAGTGTCTCTGAAATAATAATGCTGTTGTTTGCTGGTTGTTGGAAGCATCTTATGTTCTGGGAGTCGGCCCGGGTGGTCTGGCCATGCGTTGCATTTTAATGATATCACAGGTCGCAGTTCAGCGCTTCTATGGCCAAGTGTGACGACATTGTTCGGGGCACAGTACAGTCGATCGGATCAGTCTGATTATGTAATGATTATAAACAATGGGAGAGCCGTGCGCCTCTGCCAGGCCTTTTTCCTGCGGTCTTGTAATGACAGCCTGTACTTCCTGACATTTGAAATGGTCTATAAATTAAATGGCTATAAAAGAAAAGTCAAGGTCTTCGCTGCCTCCGCCTCATACGGAAAGACTCCCACGATCATAAATGATTGTAATGTGGACCATATAAAGTTGAAAACTCTTACAAACCTTTCTCGCACAGAACTTATAGGTGAACGCTGGAGTCGCTGCACAGAAGGTTCCCGCGTTGGGAGTATTTTTGTGGCGCTTGCGAATGCTCTTAATGTTAATAACTGTGATTTTCGGATTAATTGGAAGCTGACAGTGCTCATGACACTGTTTATAATTCTCAGATACTGTGCCAAACTCAACAGAAAGCCTGTGCATGACAAAACATATATTTGAATCCCCTTCTTTTTCGCTTTGGGTGATTTTTTTTTTCAGTGCTGTGATGAATAATGCACATGAACTCTGTGCATGAATTAGTTCAGATTTTCATAAAGTATAAACTGGCAGCCTGGGACTGGTCACAGTGTGCTATCTGGCATTTCTTGGAGGACTGGCTGTGTGGATCAAAGACACAAGATATACTCTGAGAAATTCTTGAGCCTCTTTAGCAGAAACCAAGAATAGAGTCCTCCAGTTCCCCTTCATGTGTCGTTAAGTCCTGGTTTTACATGAAATTAATTTTGTGGAGTTTTATTATTTGCTTTTAATGGCTAAAATTTCTTAATTCATAAATCTTAAGCGACTGAAACTTCAGAAACTTCAAATGTATTTCATATCACTTGGATTCTGTGTTTGAGTGTTAATTTAATGATAGAAATTTAACAGTCAAGTTTTTTTTTTAACTTTCTTCACCACAAATTCTATAAAGTAGATTTGGATTATATCAAATTTCTTCATCATCAACAAATAAAGTTCGCCTGGTTGCAATGAAGTCATAAATATTTAAAAATTCACTATTATGAGCAATATAAATACATTTAATATTTAGGGAAGCAAACTTATTTACTTGTTGCCAAAAGTTGAGAAGTTACCGCTCTCAGATCTGTATGATGAATGCATCTGGTTAGCTCAGCTTAACATTAAGACAAGTATATCCTGCTTCTGTAGGCAGCCACACCGTAAATGCAAACAGTGCCATTTAAAATTAAATAGTATAGTTAACTTAACCTATACTAGTTATTTAAATTGCACTCTTTTTGCCTTTATTCCTGTTTCATTTAAGAATCATAGATTGTATATAAAGGATGGAGGTGGTCACTGATGTCCACCATCGATTTTAGAATCATAACTATCACGTCTTGTTTGTCGGACTCAGAGGTGAGCCTGCTTGGAGAAGAGGATGGAGTGCAAAGATATCACAGCATGCAAGACGTGATACCAAGTAAGCTTGGTTAACAAAGGAAGCCATAAACTGTATGGGCACTTCACATAGACATGTATGTAGAAAAAAACTACAAAAGCCACAAGCACTACAAACATGAAGTCCAATTCATTTGCTTAAATTAGCCTTTGAATATTGCACACACAAACACCAAAGTTCTTCTTATTTTAACTTAATTTTTCTCAGGAAATTGGTTTACCTGTTTAAGCAGAGCTTCTCATATGTTACAGTGAAGATGCAAGCACGAGTAAGCAAAGTGAGATTTCTTTCCTGGCAGTTAATGCCTGAGAAAACAATCAGTGAGTTCGGCTCATTCGTGCCCAAGGTTTTTGTACTTGGTATGAGTGACGGGAAAATGGATGTATTTTTCATGCAAAATTTGTATTTTATTTCCTTCAAAAATCTTTGTGTCTTTATCTGGACAGAAAAATTACACATCCTGTTTCACGGAAAAAAACCCAAAAAAAAAAACCAGTGAGAGTGCCTGCAGGATCACTCAGTCAGTCTCAGTGATCACTGGAAGCCCACAGCCCACACAAAACATTTACAGTCCTGCAGAGAACAAAGCAGGCTGCTCAGTAAGAAACACATCAGAGGCTCATTAACGTTCCAGTGATTGACCAGCTGAACTCTACTTACCCTCACAACTTTCTCAATGTTTTAACTGCTGTAAATCTGTTCATTTATGCACCGGCATCACACGTTTGGCTTAACTGTGACTCCAACGGGAGTCTTTTCATACACCAAAATCACAATAAGACACATAATCAGAGTCAAATGAGACGCCAGCGTTCTCAAGGAGAGAATCTACCTGGCGTGTTTCTCTTGAATTTCCTCTTGAAGTACCCACTTTCTGAGTGTGAGGATCATTGAAATTCCACATTTGATTTCAAAAGTTTCTCTGCCCAGATTTGGACTGCCTGCCAGGATTTATAGCAGATTAACTTTGAAAGTGATTTAGCTCTCAGGCTCTGCAGTCACTACCAGGGCAGAAAAATAACTTTTTTTCTCCATCCTCTATTTCCATCCTCACTGGCTCACATGTTCCCACATTCACTAAATACTCAAAACATGCAAAATATGAATATTCGTGTGTGTCAGTAACGGTGGAACGATACGTATAAGTTGTTAATGTTAATTAGAGCTCTGGGTGTGAAAATACACATTGTGGTCACGCCCGGGGCTGCACAGAAATCATCTAATCGCTCGGTACACAACACAATGTGAGCACATCCTGCGAGCGTTTGAGACGTTCCTCCATCCGCGGTAAACACGCGATGCTCGGAGGATTTAGTGAGAAGACACAATACGCCGGCATAAGTTCAAAGCATATTGTTATCACAGTTTATGTGTTTGGATAATATCTGAATGAAACAGATAACAACCTCATAAAATGGATGGCGGGTGATGAATTATGTCATCACAACATGCAGCCAACAAATTTACACAAGGATCCGTCTCCTCCTTTATCTCTCATCCGGTGGCACAGGAACACACTCCTGTTATCCGCTTGGCATTTGGAGCCGTTGCCCTGTCTAATGAGTCGGGGATATCGGACCAGTGGCTTCCTACAGGGTTGAGAAGGAAGGCTGTAGATGGGAAGTTGCTTCTTTGAAGCTGCTTTGAACTTAGTTTGGCAGAGAACTCAGAGGCTTGTAAATGCTGCGACTGAGATTTGATTGATGGAGGGGTTTCGAATGATGATATGAGTCTCTTTGAAGTGTTTTTGTGCTGTAGTTTAATGCATTTAATCTCGCATTTATTCATTTTTGTTCACCCAAGGGCGTTGTAACAAATTGAAATATTATCATCATATGCTGGAGCTGCTATACCTAATGTGTTGGTAAATAATTCATGTGTTTACAAGGAGCAACAAGAGGTAGCTATTCTCACACATGTGCTGTTCTAAACCGAAGAACATGTGAGAACAGTCAGACTTAAATGGCCGTTAAGCTGCCGGCTGCCTTATCCAAAGTGCTTTTGATTGTGTCTGTGTTAGGATAGAACAAGTATAAAATAAATTCACAGTAAGCGGGTGGATGTCACAGCCTCCTGCACATCTCACACAGACAAAACCGTCACCTGAACCAAAGTATTTTCAGTAGCGAGAACACGTGAAGTGCGCTCTCTCCAGCTGCGCGCTACATGTGAAAAAGGGCAACTTCAGATGATGTCCTGATCTGATTCTCCCAATATTGTCGTGTGAAAACGGCGACCGTGTTCAGTGCTTAACTTTGTCAGTCTCTTGTTTGGCCCTGAGCGGGGAGTGTAGCATGGGTTTACTGAAATCAACTGCTGCTGCTGCTGCTGCTGGAAATAACGCCGATTAGTGCAGGAATGACCGAATCATAGAACAGAAAAGTTGTGGAGAGGAAATTCTCTGCAGAAATTATAAGTAGCATCTTTTTCAGGATTATTAGTCAGTTAATTTAGGGGAAAGCTGCTGATTAGCAAAAGCTAGTAGAGCATAGCGGAGAGCTTTTGATCATGTGACCAAGTCTTCATCAGGTGTCATGACAGATGTTCAATTTCTGAATTTGTTTTTTTCTTTTTTTAAAGCTGTGGGAAATTCGTTTCCACACTGGCTTCAGAGTTTAGATCCAAAATCATTTGTTGACCTTGGAAACAGCACTTAAGAAAAGAATCTCAGTTGCACTCAGCAGCTATTCGGGAGGTTTCGACTGTCAGTTTTAACTGCTGGTTGTGAGTTTAATTTCCATTTGGCACCAGCAGTGGTGGCTGAGTGCTTCTTCATCCCAGCGTCCCATTCACAAGCCACGCTATCTGAAAGTATTAGCAGCAAAGCGCTCGGAACGTGAACATTGCCAATTTGATAATTAGTCTATCGAGTGTATAAAGTCTGAGGCTGGTGGTGGACTTCTTAAAGCTAGGGTAGCTGAGCATGAAATCAGCAGCATGCTTCATAACACACAGTCACACCTGATAGGTGCCCCGAGCGAGCACTGTTTTTATCTGCTACTCACCAACAGCCCAGCGAGAGCAAATGGGAGTTAAGTGCACCACAGTGGTGGGTAATGAGGTATGAATATGTCACTCAGTCAGTCACACTCATATGTTATACTCTGTGTTTTGTTTTTGTTTTTTAAATGTTCATATTCACCTGAAAGTCTTGTCAAAAATTATTTTAACAATTATTTCTGTGTTTGACAGAACTAAAAAGAGGGGAAAAGAATTTAGAAACCTGCTTTTTGTTTTTGTTTTTTGCAGTAAAAATAGGCGGTGGATACAATATGGTCCAATAAGTCCAATAAGCTCTTCCAGCTCCTCTTCATCTTGCAGAACTGCAGCAGCCTGTTCCTTTGATAACAAGTCCATAAAGTCTCTATGCCAGCTATCCATACTGAAGCAATGCGTTTTATGTTATTTGCAGTTCATTAAAATAATCCCTTTAGTTGATAGAAATCCCAGTGATGTATCCATTTTCACACCTATTACACATGTCTCTGGACAAGGTTTTATATTTCTCTTGAGAAAACATGACAGTTTTTCAGCAACACCCAGCCAAAGGTGCTTAACAAGAGGACAGCACCACAACAAATGCATTAACATGTCCTCGTTTTCAGCACCGCTGCAACACGCTGTCGATGATGATCTGCAGCATGCGGCGTATGATGTGGGCCGTGTGTATTAGAAACACTTAAAAATAAATGATTAAGAAAAATGATGCTATTCAGTGGCTCACGCGCTGCAGCTCGCCTTAAATTACCGATTCCATTTTCTTAACCGCTTCTCCGGTTCAGGACTGTGAGGTGCTGGAGCATATCCCAGCTGTCACAGGGCAAGATGCAGGATACACCCTGGATGGCTGCCAGTCCTGTGAGGGTGCAGAGAGAAACAAGCGACCGTTTACATTCATACCTACGGTCAATTAAGAATCACTAATTAACCTAACATGCATGTCTTTGGACTGGAGGAGGAAGCTGAAGAGAAAATCCATGCAGACGCTGGAAGAGCATGCCAACTCTGTACAGCAATGTTTGAGGCCAGGACCTTCGTGCTGTGAGGTGACAATGCTAACCACATTTAAACTGCAATCAACAGATTGTATCAAGCACGCGTTCTTCGATGTTTGCACGATGCTGCTCAGTAGCACACAGAAGACTGTGGTTGGATTGGACCGCTTCCAGGTGGGAGGGTGTGTAAAAATGCAGTAGAGGTCACTGGATGTCTTCAGCTTCCGAATATTTTTGGACACTTAAAATGGAAAAGCATCTTCTGCTGTAGTTGTAGGCCAGAGCAGAGTGTTTTATCACTGTTGTCTCCCACAGACAGAAACTGAACGTGGCTGCAAATCGAGAGAGAAGTCTCTCCAAAATCCAAAGATTTTTACTGTATATTGTATGTGCGTATTTAAAGAATGAGTACATATTTCCTGTTTCAGATTGCTGTTGATTGAAATGCACCTGGATGTCCTGTGAAAATAAAACAAACAGGCTGAAGCGTGAAGATAAAAGCTTTTGAGAAGCCCCTCTTGGTGCTGTGAGCTGACCCGTCTCACTTCAAGGAGTTCCACCGCTCCATCCTGCACTCCTCCACCATCAGGGCATTCTGACCTCCTGCCAACATGTGCCGCATAAGCGTGCACGCGGTTTCTGTTTGTCATACCTTGTACTCAAACTGCAGATCAGCGACTGATGTGATTAAATCTCTGAGTGCATAACTGCATATATTTGCATATTAATGTAGAAAAAAAATTGTTTTCTTGAAATTTGTTAAATTCCTCACTGCCTACAGAGCTGATATTAACACCTACAAATTATAAGATGACAATAACACTAATATGAAACATACACAAATTAGTGCCTTAATTAGCTTAATGAATTAGTCCATTAGCATAACTGGCCATATTTAATATATCATGGTGATTATGGAAGCTAAATTGCCTCTTATTTGGATATGATCCAGAATATTTGAGAGATGATTAAGGCTGTGCCAGGTTTGGGCTTCAGCCTTTTTTAGATTTGGCTCAACTACTAGGACTCAATTTAAGCTCCACAAAGAAATCCCCCTTTTCTGAAAATTGCTCCTCAGATGAAATAAAAGAAATAAAGCACACCCATAGTTTTTTTTTTTTTAAGAGTCCTTTTCAACTCTTTTCTCACATCGTGGCTAGTATTTCTTCTCGTTATCATGCTGTGAATAGCAAAAGCAGGATACAGTTAATGAAGTCCATTGGCATTTTACCCATTTGAACAGTAGGCTGCCGTCAGAGAGGTGGCTTAAAGGTGAGCCTGGGTTAGTTAATCTGTCATGAAAACACTCTTTCTTCTTGAATTTAACGGCAAAGAAAGTCCAAAGGACCTTATTATAACTCCTCAGGTGCCACTGACACAATTTTTTCACTCTTTAAACCTCAGTCAGTCAAAGAATGTCAGCGACATCAGCATCGAAGCGAAAGGTCACTCATTACCAGCTCTGTGTAGAAACATGAGCTAAATATATTGAATGCAAAAGTGCCTTCCAAATATGGAGATCACAGGGAAATTAGAGGCTGCACACAAAGCAGAATCCATGTTAGCTGTCAGCAGATACAGCTGCCAGCACAGCTGGGAATCTGCAGAGGAAGTGCTCTCATAGCAAAAAAGACGCTGTACATCCTCTCACCAACACATCTGTCACCGTGTCATTTGAGATGAATGGCCGGTGATTACACAATGATGGTTTTGTCAGGAGGTGGCATCTAACCACCTAATTCTGGATAGATGACAAGACGGTCGGTGTTGCCACATCCTTCTGAGACAAGAAAGCATGGATGAGATGTCACGTCGGAATTTAAAATCAATAAAATATATTTAAAGTCTTTTTCAGACCAGCGCTGAAGTTTTTGGTAACACTTTTATGCGTCCATACATCTATATATATAGTCCCTGGACATCACAAGCACAGGAGAGCACAATAGAATAATAATTTGCCTCATCAGTTGTTTCTCTCGAGAATGCTGAGGCAAATTAGTTGTGCAGAGAAAAAGAATGAATTGGAGCTCCACAGAAAGGAAAGGCCATATATAAATATACTTATTTTACCTCCTTTTGAAACAGATGCAGAACTGAACTGTAGCAGGAATGACAAGAAGATAAATTCCTTTATGTCTGAATGAATGTTGTACACAGCTTGCAGCGAAGTCTAGACTCACATGTGGCCAGTCAGGACCCGACTGCAAGAAACTTTCCTCGTTCTTGGACAGTTTTCTGCTTTGCTGCTTATTAGGACCGCAGAAGACTGATTCAAAAATATATTCCATTCACATTTGAGTTTGCAAACATCTGGGTTTTAGTACTTTGCTTCTAGTATAAAAATTCTCACACAGCAAGCATGTTTTATGTTTCCAGGTGCTACAACAGCTTGCAGTAAACAGAGAGACCGAGCAGTTATCACGAGCAGCAAAAGTCGCCATGACTTCATAGATGAAAGAGCACAAAAGTACAAAAACTCAGACTTCATCAAGAAGAAAGAAAGGAAAAAAAGAAATGTGACAGCATGGGCCAGAAAATGTAAAAGACGAGTGATCGCCGGTGCCAAATTTCTTCATCTGTGACTATGTAGCTCTCCAGGTTGATGCCACAAGACTGCGCAGCCAGATCAGCACTGCAGTTATGCTTAACTGCACAGTGATAAAAGACAGCGAGCAACTACAAGGAAGATGTGAAGTAGCAAAAAAAAGAAAAGTTGAATTTTAGGCCTTTAATGTTGGAAAAAGTAGCTTGGAAAAGCGATTCCAAGTTAATATAGAGCCATTAATGGGCATAGGCTTTAATGATCCATTATGCTGTGGGTTCTGGTGGGCCTCCCCGAGGAAATTCTGACCTTCAGACACATGATTTTCCGCACTGTAGTGAATTTTTTCTACCTTTTCAACATCAGCTTATAGGGAAAACGTCTTCAAAGGAACACACGCAAATAAGCAGCTAACAATTCATATTCTATAATAAACTAGAATCAGGAGCGCCAGCATTCTTTGTTGCTTTCAAACAATTATGCTCAATTATGCTCAGTTTTTCTGATGTTTTTATCCTCTCTGTGTCAACACACATATAGACATAATTTGCTCTTCTGTCCTCCTTTGTGTTTGTCTGGTTGCAGACGTCTGAGTCAAAGTGTTCTGTTTGATATCAGGCTTCCGCGTGCTTTAACGCGCATGTATCTCAGCAACATTTACGCTCGTGTTCAAAACTCTGCACATTTCAAAACATGCCACACATATCTGTGTTTTGGGACGACTGTGAGGATGATCAGCTGTGTTATTAAGGTTGATTTGCGACAACAAGAACAGGGAGTATTAGCCGTACTAGCAAACAACACTACAAACTCACAGACTGCTCACAACTTCCTCCTCTTGCTTTTTCCTCACTGAGTAATATCATTGTGTTTTTTTCTAATTCCTCTATTTTTTTCATATTTTTCTTGCATGTGTTGTGAATACTGAGGAAGATATTCCCCCCGGTGCACCCAGTGAAATCTACACCTGTGGACTCATTTGTCTTTATAGTTTTTTTCCATAGCACTTTTCTAAAAAAAAAAAAAAAAAAAAAAATCCTAAATCTAAACCAAAACTGACAAGACGTCCTAAAGCTGCTGTTGTGGAAATCTCAACATCTGTTGATGTCAAAATTGAGTGAAAACTAAGCAAACGTGATGTGCTGATGGTGATGACTGTCCGTGCATTGGCTTTATTCTGTCAACATTTAATTAGCAATAGCTGACAATAAATAAAAATGAAGGCACTGTCTTACTGTCTTGGTAAATATGATGACAGCACTCTTGAAGACAGAATAATCTGCACGAAATGACGATAAATCAATATTAGGATGCGGCTGTGCACTTATAATTCATAGCGGGTTGAGAACATTTATGTTTTGTAGTGAAAGTGGAGCTCGTTCCAGTGTTCGCTGGGCAAAAATTCAGGGAAACACACTGAAAAGGTTGGCAACCGTTCTGGAAATTAATTATAAACAATCCCATATTTATCTGCTTCATAAATGAAACTCCAGCGCGGGCCTCTTATCAGTGTGGTAATTAAAGGCTTTGATTTACACTGACTCGAAGACATTTGGGATCATCGCTGCAAGTGACCTGAGGATTGTTTTGAGCTTTTGATAATGGATTCATTCTCGAAAGATTCCTATAAAATCAAATCCCGAAGCTTTGCCGCTGACGCGTATCTCAGTTATAATTTACGGCTTGGAGCAGGTCTACTGTACCTGCTCAGGTTATGGCACGCCGTTACGAAGCCTATGCTTGGAAATATGAGACTTGTGAAATAAAAATGTTAATATGCAGACACAAATCTCTATCCTCGCCCTATAAAATATAGGTCAAATATAAGATTGCCATCTTTTTATACAGGGGAAAGCTCGCTCTCTTGTTGATGGTGCTGACCAGTTTGTAGTCTCACAGTAGATACCTGGGGTTGAGTACATTGCCCGGGGGGGATTTCAACAATATTTTCTGAAGAAGGGAAGATTTTTGTCCCGTTTCTTCAAACACCCCATTTCCTTTAGATCGTCTGTGGATATATACTTACATTCACCAGCCAGTTCCTCTAACCTCTAGGCAAGCGCTGCCTCTTTTTATGAACCCACTTTGCCATTTATTAACTGGCTCGCTGACTGCGAGTCCTGCAGACGGAAATATAGTCTGTTTGAGTTGTTAGAATCCTCACTCCCATAGAACCATTAGAAAACCTAAGTGAAAAGCTGTTTTTTTTTTTTGCCCCATGCAAACCATTTTCAGCATGTCCCTTTTAAACCCCAACTGCTTCATTTTCATGCACATCATAAATGCATGGACTACAGAGGCGGCTAACATTTTCTTGATGCACCAAAACAATAACAAAGCGTTCATGGGATGTAAGAAACTCTTGAAAACGATTCATACAGACACCATGCAGGGGCGTAGCATGAATACCGTATGAGATACCCATTTAGGCATGTATGACATTCAGAATGATTCCTCTGTTGCTTTGTTGTAGGAAGTGCTACATCGGAGAGATTGGCACAGCATTTTCAGCATTTGTAAGTGAAGAACAAGGAATAAACGGAAGCACTACCCTTGGGCACAGAGTGTCGCCTGTGGTTTTGGACGTGCTTTGAACTTGAAGGAGTCCTTTATCAGTATTCAGTGCTGTTGGGGATGTATGAGTATGAGCATAGACTATATGAGAAGTGGCACAATAATTCTGCCAAATAAGACATGCTTCGGCAGGGTGCTTGGGCAGCAAACACACAGCAGATGCTCCAGTGTTCTCCAGATATCTCAGAGACAAACTGTAGTACTCCAACCAAACTGATCTGTACACAGAAATACTGCTGAGCGTGCTTAAAGAGATCTGCTCACAGGGGGTCAGGGATGTGTCAGCCGAAGCATATGGTGGAA